>JANJYP010136801.1:0-10995 GCA_024605115.1 Rastrelliger brachysoma | reverse complement strand
GTGCTCCCCTCACTGACTGACATGAATGATGGCTCTGCTGTTCACAACGCCAGTTCTCACACTTCTTCGGCTGTACTTGGCTACAGCGCTTTTGCCAACGCTGTTCTCCAAAATTAGCAGCAGCTATTGACCCTGCTTGACCCTGTCATAGCTGCAGGCTCATTATCAGGCTAATCATGCCGCCACTGTGGTTTTTCCCTCAGCTTATAAGCTCAGCATTCTTCCCAGCTGGGTTACCACAAGATTCCCCTTAGAAGTCAAAAGCTATTTTCTAAAATAAGGAATGAGCAAAGATCAGCAGCCAAATCTGGCCAACATGCATTTTGTGTCCTTTGACATTTATTAGTCAGAAAAGCAGGAAATGGACTGAATGGAGTTTGGTTCTAGTCATGTTGCGAGGGAATAGCAAGTGTAGTCCTCCACCATGGCCATACATTGATGAAGATCCACGGGTGCTCCCCAGGGTCTCTGTGCTTGTTAATCAAGCAATGTGATGACAGGTAATTTGCTGCATGAATCACTGCACTCCCATTGTGCTAAATATGACTTGCATTTTTTGAAAAGGGAAATCTAACTTGCACCTTTGCTGCACTCTAACATAATGTGCAGGGGGAGATATTCTATGAGCGTCCATGAGATATTATCCATCAGATTCAATTATGAGTTTATGAGTATTAACCAAATATGAATGTTTCTTCCGGTTCAGATTTTTTTTCATCTGAACACACCTCCCCTCCCATTGTAGGTTTTTTGGACAAATACTATGTATTTATTTCACACACAACTCCATCAACAGCTTGCTGTATATTGTACAGACATATGTCTGTCGTACACAAATTCATTGTTGTTCAATGCAATTTCATGCACAGTTCAATGAAGATAAAAGTCATACGTTTATTTCTTACAAATACGAGTAGCTGTGATGCCACGTAAAGTATTTGTAACTGTATGAGGCACAGTTACAACAAACCGATTTCAGCTTAATTGCCTTTGTGTGAAAACTAAAAAGGCAAAAAAAAGCTTCCACAATCTGTACTTATTCATGAGTGAAGGGGAAACTATGGTCCTGTAAGTGAGAAACAGCATGACACTTAGAGCGATNGAAACTATGGTCCTGTAAGTGAGAAACAGCATGACACTTAGAAGAAAAAGACACAGTTTTTCAAAATCGCTCTATTATTGATTTTTTGTTAAATTTATTTTTGAAATGATACCACCACACTTTGTCTACCTTATGGGGAAATAAACAAGCAGACACATGATCACACACATTCAAAGACATATTCTTCTGATGTCTAACTTACTACTGCCATCTAGGGACACACAGGCATCCTGGTTAAGGGCTGTATAATCTGTGCATCATATTGACAACGGGGGGCACAACATACTCTATATTATAACTAATACCTAAAATTTTGAAGATTTCATAAATTGACAAACTGATTTGTGTGTAAAAATAAAACCTTCCCTGAGTAAAGACAGAACCAACCTTCACTGTCATGTGTTTAAATGGACGACAAAAGCCCAAATGCTGCCTGTCCATCTGTGTGTGACAGTAAGTCTTTCTCCTTTGCAATATTTTGTGCTGTCTCCCAGTGGACAGCAGAGCTGGAGGAGCCATTACCCAGACAGAGCAGCTCACCATCTCTCTCCTCTCACAGCTGGAACCCACTCCTACTGAATAATGAACTCAATCTCAGCTCTGCCTTGGGGGGGGGCCTTGGAGCCGCCCTCAGCTTAGTGCAAAGCTTTGTTGCCCATATGCGCGTGCACACACTCATGCAATCGTGCTCACTCTCATTCTTTGCTGCCACAAGTAGATCTGTGAGAAATGCTTCGCTGATTGGCAGTAGAGGAGAAAAAACTTGGACAGGAGCAGAGCCAAGAGACATCGAAGAATCGTCAGTGTGGAAGAGGGAAATGGGGTGAGGTGGGAGGGGAGGTTGAAGTGTGTGTGTGACCTGTAGGGTTCAATAGCAGTTTTCCAGCAGCTCGACCCGCTATGCCTCCAGGGTTCCAGAGAAAGAGTTTACCCTGAGAAAGAGGAGTAAGGNTGTGTGTGTGACCTGTAGGGTTCAATAGCAGTTTTCCAGCAGTTCGACCCGCTATGCCTCCAGGGTTCCAGAGAAAGAGTTTACCCTGAGAAAGAGGAGTAAGAATCAGGAAAAAAGGGGCAGCATCTGTGTGGCGGTGGGCTTGTGAGGCGTGAGATGAAGAAGACAGCCGCTGGATACTGAGCTAATGAATGGCCACGCTTCCTATCCCTGATTGAGATTTAAGAGGTGTGAGTAGGTAGAGCTGAAGGGGGTCAGCAGCAGTGGTGAGTCAGCTGACCTTTCAGAAAGCCCTTCACCTCAAAAGCTTCCACGCAGAGCCCATTAACCACTGAAATATGACAGCTTTCGATTAGATCCACCATAATTACCTAAGACACTAATGAAATTTGTGGACTGCTGTGCGTTGAATCTCAAAAACAGCTACTATAACAAATTTAAAAGAACCCACAATGTCAGAATGTGAATCTATTTCACAGGGCATGAATATATACGCAGGTTGTCAGCCTGATAGTTCTGTTTAGTGTCTTGTGCTTTTTTTTTTTTTTTTTTTTTCTTTTTTTAATTTGGTCGGCAGCCATCCTCTGTCTCTAACCCATACTGACAGATTCACTTCATGGTGCTTCTTTTCACAAGATGTGGCAACAGGCCAGCTCATGCACAACCTTACATGCACATACACACACACACACACACACACACATCTCCTCAGCAACATCTAAATAGGTAATTATCTGACTTGTAAGAGTGGGGAGGCAGCAGCCAGTATGCTACACGTGATCAGCCTAAAACTAAAGCCTCTACTCAGCAAAGGAATATTAATTGCCTTTTCCAAGTCGACGAGTGTTAAGGGATAGAAAGAGCTAGAGAGAGAGAGTTGCCTATCAAAAAGCAATGGCTACCAACTTCCCAGCTAGGTTACTAAATAGCGCCATTGTTGTTGTGTCCTTGTTGAAGGGAACAGCACATCAATAATATTGGTTCTGATGTTTTTTTCTCTATTTTTTTTTTTGTCTGTCCTACCTGTAAAAACCTGGGATATGTGTTTAGCTCTGAATGAGAGAGAAAAAAGAAAACCAAGGCGAGAGAAAGCAGGAGGGAAAGAAAGAGAAGAGGTGGGGGCTTCTGGTGGCGAAGTGACACGAAGAGGAAATAATCCATTATACTGCAAGTTTTTATCATACCTATATGAAGGGTCAGAAATTGGTTTCCTGTGATCAGTGAGGGAAATCAAACATCATAGTGATCTGGAAATTTCCCCCCACAGAGCTCCAAGGTACTGACATCAAAACAGAATTGCTATGAAGAATATTAGAAATGTGCTGCAGGAACACATTCTTATTTTTTTTTTCTCTTTGCCTGTGGCTCATTGATATGCACCATGGTTCCACACTGATAATTGCCTGCTGAGCTCCAGATCAATTCTGTAATTTGCTATCAAAACTCCATGCATTTTGTGTGCAGACTTATCAGGCCTATAAGTAAAAGAAAAAATACAATAGAAGCAAGGGAGAAGCAAGGAGAAAAAACAGCAGTGAGTGTAACGTAAAATGGAAAAATTAACCTCTTTTTTTTACCTTAAAATTTGCGTAGATTTGAAAGATGGAAATAATGCATTATCAGAGAGGAACCACAGTTTTTCTCACAAACACATATGTCATGTTACAGGGTGCTTCAGGTCATTGTGTTGCAAACAGCTTCACACTTGGTTTGGCAATTCTTGAATGTAATTCATTTCTCACTCTCCTTGTCTGTATGTGCGTGAGTGTTTTTGTGAGTGCGTCCAAGGAAGCAATTATTAAAATCGCACATTGCCAGTAAAAACATGCCCAACAGGCTGATCACATATGGGTTTAATGATCAGGTGTCTATATATTTTTGGCCTTGTAATGCCACTGACCATTTTCCAGTTTTTTGTTGTTTTTCTTTTTTTTTTATGACACAAACTTGCATTAGATTTTTTTTTTTTAGCAGTGGTTTATCTTTTTCACAAATAATTGAACTATTGGTTGATGCCCTGGATTCCTCTTGCTACCGTTCGATTATTTATTTTTCTATTCATCTTTTAGAGAAAGGCATAACATCATTCTTGGGTTTTATGTGCATGTTGCAAACGAAACAAATAATGCTGCAATCTAGATAACTTGGACCTCCTATTTAAAAAGTATGATAGAATGGCTCTCAAAGTGGGAGCTGGGATAGTCAGCCCAATTTCATGAACCCTGACTGCAAAATGAAGACTGTTTACTGACGCTATATTAGCAAATGAAATAGGCTATCAGAAAACATGTAACATTACTGGTACTGGATTTGTGGCAGGCTCTTCCCTTATCCTCCTTTCTTTCATTGATGTATCCAATTAAGCTCTATTGATGTTGTAAATATTCATTTTCTCTCTGCCATGATTGTTTGCATTTGTAAATTTTTGACCCCTGACTTGAATGTAATGTGCATTAACTGCATATTGTACTTGGCTGTAAAATGTAAGCATTTCGATGTTCTCACCAAGATTAAAACAACAACTGTTTTATTAGTACTGAGCAACCACAGCTCCCATGAGTGCTATGCATAAGCTGACTATGAAAATCTTTGGAGCTCTAGTAGGTCAATACTGGAAAAATAAGGTAATAGCTTATCCAGTGAGGAGGACAGCAGCAGCACAGTATATGCTGCTCTCGAAGTAGAAACAATGCATAGAAGTCTTAACTTTGCAGTCAGTGAACCCAACCAGAATTTAATTAGACTGATTTGCTCTCCCAAGCCAGAGGAGCTAATACTGCAAGTGAAATTGCCCGAACCTTATTTTACACTGCGCTTGCCAGCCAATTTTTAAGTCTCTGGCCTAAAAATCAACATATGCCATTTTCATAGCACAAATTTTGACTTGACATAGGAAGAGAATCACTAGTGTCACAACAATGGCTCTATTATATTTAAGTGACCCAGTAAGACATGATAATGTGACATGGAACTGAAGCAGCAATATGGAATTAATTCATCCTAAAACTGTGTCATTTATATCTGCACGTTTCCTATTGAGATACAGTATGTTAAATATCTTCTGTGAGGCATATTAGAAGTTCTGCACACCCACACATTTTCTCTGACTGAAGTTGGGCGGAGTTATCCAGGGAGTTTACTGAGGCTAATAAACTCCATGAACCAAAAAGAATGATAAAGGTTGAAGTCATATCTCCCTAACGGGTGTAACAAATCTAATGGCAAAGAGAGAGAGCGAGAGATGTCAGTCAAACAAAGTTTGTACACACCCACGTAGTCGTGAGAAGAATTCTAATCAAGCAAAAAAAGGTGATGAGTGTAAGGCTTTTAATGCCATAGATTGTTTTTAAGTAGTAGCCCCAAAATTGTCCATAATCAGAGTGAACTTAAATATGATTAAAACTGTGCTTGACTAACATATGCAGTTTTAGTCAATTAAAAATAGGCCTGCAGGATTTTTTAAAAATTCCCAGTGTCATTGACTAATAATCATAAGACTCCAGAAATATGTTTGAATAATACATTTATTGCTATTTGATATTTTCTACCACTGAATGAAGCATACACCTAATATGGTCCACCCAATTAAAATACGTGAAGGGGGAAAAAATAGGAATAGGGACAGTTTTTTAAATTTAATGAGCCGTACATCACCATCAACACCCACAACGCCATCAATAACAAAGTAGAATTATCACCCATCTGGCAATGGCAACAAAAACTGAAAATATAGAAGCAGAATTTCTGGTAGAGCTGTTGCATTGGATTGCATGTAGATTGCATATGTGATCCTAATAAAGTGCTCCGTGAGTGTATGTCACCTGCAAGATTAGGTAGATCTGAAAATTCTGTTACTTTAAATATTGTGGTTTAACTGAGATGTCCAAAGTAAGCTAACTTAAGCTTTCTTTAGGCCTCACATAATACCTTTTTCATCCCACTAGAGTCATATAGTAGGAAGCTTTCTCTTGCTTTGGGCCACTAAATTATCAAGATACGCAAAATAGATAATGTTGAGCATTAAAGAAAATAAGAAACTATGGTTCTTTGGCTCAGTGTGGTCCAGCTAAACCACTGAAATTGTTTGTACCTTCACAGCAACTCTGCCTCCTGGAAATGTTTGTATAGCTAAAACTACAATCTGCAGTTGGATTTCAGTTGCTACTAGCCAGGATGCATCTACAGACAGACACCATCTGTTTCTGGAAATTCATGCAAAGCTTGAAAGGAAGTCAGAAAAACCCCTATTGAGATAAAGAACATGATCTCTATGTTGCATCAGCACCAGTATACACAGTGGATCACTCAGAGACTACAGTCTCTCTGGATGACCACTTGCACTCTTGTCACATCACGCTAAGCCATCTGGACCCTCCCTAGCTGTCTTCTGACTGTCTTCTCCCTCTATGCTCATCCTGTTGTTTATCTTGTATGAGTTGTGTTGATAGTATTTATGGAAACTGACAGTGTGTGGTTGTGGTTTGCCGCCTCACCTAATAGCCTACTATGATTGATGGAGAGTTGGCGTAAAAGTCGGCAACGTCTAGAGTTTCCCCTCCCCACCTATCTATTTCTTCATGTTTACCCTTTATGCAGCATTGACTTGACTCTGTACAAGGTTGACAGATCAAAAACACAATCGGATAAATAATATATACTCTGTTGTGAACTGTACATTTGGAGATATTGCAGCAACAAGAGCTGCCATCTATGTTTAAGGAGGTGTTTTTATAGCACAATGGTTCATCATTATGCACTGATCAGATGAGTTCTCATTGTGCAGGCTTGCTGCAGGTGAGTGAGCAAGATGACCTGAAGAAGAGAATGCTGGTTTGTCTGGCACAGTCTCCCCTTTTGTCATTTTTTTTCTCCATATTTCCCTTTTCTCTTCTTCACACTAAGACTGGGGTCAGACGAATCAGTCTCGCCAAGAGCTGTGTTGAGTCTAAGAAAACAACTCATGAGAAAATGCTTGTCATGCTGTGATGAAGCTGCGCATGCAAGACAACAATTGGAAGATGAGAGAGATCACCAAATACCTTTTGTCATTCTGTAACATTTCTCAATCAGTACAGAACACTTCAGTACTAATATAATTACAAACCAATCACATAATTATTTCTTGCCCAATGGTCCAGAAACAAATGTGTATTTCAGTATTGAGGCAAACAGTGAGAAACAATTTGTGTTAAGACTTCTTTCTCTTAATATGCTACAGGACATATAACCCAGGCACATTTTACTTTATTTTATTTGAAATTCATTCCTTCTTCAGCTTCAGTCTTGGTATGTCTTAGAGCATTTTCAAATCTACAATTCTCATCCAAATCAACAGATGATTTGTTTTCAGGGGCTGCCTCTTCTCACATGGAGAAAAATCTAACTAATGCAACCACAATGCAGTTACATGAGAATATTCACTCTGCTCATTGAATGTTAAGCGCTGCAGCAAGAATATAAATACAAAAGATCTCAAAAATCTTGCAAATGTGCAAAGGAAAAGGTAACTAAGGGGTGCAATGTTTATAGCAAGCTGTCAAAGAAAGCTTAAGTCATGGTGTCACAACCAAGCTAGCTTCTGTTTCACTGTTTCTTCTTCTGTTTCACTGTTTCACTACTATGACTCAATCAATCAATCAATACAATATGTCATTGTGAAAATATAATATGTTTCTGGGTTTTACTTTCCATATGCTAGGACAAATTGGAATCCACTACATCACTTAGTTTTAAAAAGTAAACACTTCAACATCAACTTAACATAATAAAACAATTCCCATGAGAATTTACTGTCTAGTGATTGTACTTTATTGTAATTTGGTTTCATTCATATTCATAGTATTCACCAACACTCAAGTCAATTTTCCAACTCTAGTTATAATATTTGCTGTTTTTAGAAACGTCTACAAATACCATCTCCATCCTACTCTTATAACAACCATGCTTGAACTAGCTGCTGCCCTTCATATCACCAAAGGACTGGCTAAAGTCTAAGGGCAAGCTTTTTGAGAAAAGGGGTGCCTTAAAGGCCAATAAAAAGCAAATATACTTAATATAGAGTATTAGATATTTTTAAACAATTACTGAAAGGTTATACAGTAGTCCCTCATTTATCAAAATAACCCACAATAGGTGAAATCCACGAAGTAGCGAGCTTTATTTTTTTTACAATTATTATAAGTGTTTTAAGGTTGTAAAGCCCTTACATTTCTGTCTTGTTTAAACATTCTGAAAGCGTTGGGTGCAACCGCCTTTGTCGCTGCAGATCATTTTGTCAGAGAGAAAACTTGAAAACATATACTTCAGTCACACTCGAAGTTATATATATGTTATATGACAAGCTGAACGCATTCTGTACTGTACAGGTACGGAGGAGATTGATTGAAAATGGTCTACTGTCTCTTAGACAAGCAGGGTGCAGAAAACAACGCTCTGTAAAAGAAAAAAAAGCATGCAAAATTGCACTAAAAAATCCACAAAACAGCGAAGCCACGAAAGGTGAACCGCGTTATAGCGAGGGACCACTGTATTACAAATGTCAGTGGGATTTTAAATAAGGTTTTCCTACATCTGGGACAAGAACAGAATATTCAGGTTTCATTTGACTGCATGGACCAACAATGTGTTTTGACAATGACTTGTAAGACTTGTTAAGTATTTAAGACTTGTTAAATGTTAAGTATTCTGAATGATTGTCATACAGATACACCCAGAGCTTTTGCAACATTGAGTTGGACTTTCAAGCAGCATAAAAACATCTTGTGTACCCTTGCCTTAATCAGTATGTTTTCCCTCAGCTACCACATGCCTGTTCTTCACCTCTCCTGCTTTGCATTTACATAATCACCCTGTCATTTGACTCAGGAAGTTTGGACAATTTGCCCATGTACTGTCTGCCTATTAAGACTCAAGCCACCAACACATCCTCTGCCCCTGCCACCTCCTGTCTTAGTGTGGTCTGGAGCCTTTTGATTGACTGGTAACAAATGATCATCCTCCTGCCTGCTCTTTGCAGCCTGGCAGAAATGGCCCACAGTGGCTGGCTGCTGCTCCTATACAGACCTAATGGAGGGGGGAGATGACTGGAGATGGATTTCCTCCGTCATTCTCCACTCAAGCATGTTCTGTCCACTTGCCAAGATGAGAAAAAAAGCTGAATTTAAAGAATTTAATCTGTAACCCCAGTAACTGGAGCCTAAAGGAGACTTAATAGCAATCTCTCTTTTGTGTAATTTGAAGTAATAGAAAATGTTGCACAAGGCTAAATAACAATTACAGGAAGTGCATAATGTAACTGAAAGGATTCATTGAAAAGTATAACTCTCAGAGACATTGCAGCTTGCAGTAATTCTTTTGAGCAGTAGACACAATAGGCCTTACAGTATGTATGATGATATATTAATACCTTCTTAATCCTCTCTTGTATTTGTTCTTGCAATAACCAATAAAATCCTACTCTTTGACATTAAGTTAGATGCTAGAAAACATCATTCTAAAGCCGAGTGTTCTTTGATGGGGAACAGACATGTGACAGTCACAGAGATATTAGAGGAGAATATTACAGTCGGCAGTAAGTGATGTTACACTGTCAGCTGCAACACAAGATGATGCTGGACAGAGACCTGCAGAGAGGCACTGAGGCAACTGTCAAAGTGAGAAGTTTCCTAGCAACTACTGAAATGAAGGAGTTGCTGTGCCAAAATATGGCCATCACAAAAATCTGTAAACAAATATTTTTTTTTTTATTTTTTTTTTTTTAAATTAACTGGCAACCATGATGATGAAATATGTTAAACAGTTTTTTTTGAGTTGGCTTACTAATGTATTCTTCTTTATTTAAAAAAAAAAAAATTGGTATCATATTTAAACTAAAGGCTAATTCGGATTTGGACACTATAACTGTAAATCAAAAAGTGTTTCTCCCCAGTGTGAAACAGGCAGAGATGATCTATTCATGACTGCTACACCAGGTCTGGACCACTTGTAAATTCTGTTCTTACCTAAGAGAAAATTCTGGGTGTGAGAAAATTGATGTTTATAAAAAGATCCGTATTCGCATTTTAAGTAAGTGCTTCTTGCATAAGGCCCAATGCGAGGACAAATAGGGCATGATTGACAGACATTTTTTTCTTAGCTCTGAAATGCATCTGTAGGTATTATTTTCAGTCTGCATACAGCTCCAACAACCAACCTTTACCATTAAAAGACCTTTTTTTGCTTATGTAAATAGTGAGTCTTTTGAACATATCTCTGACATTTCATTTAAAAAGTTGTTTAGATTTCTCTAAATCCATCTTTCCTTGTGGCCCAGATTCCCCTCTGTCCTCCAGCAGGGTGATTTGGAAGCTATTTACATAAAATTGTCATTATTAATGACCACCTCACCTACTCTATGACCTAATGAATAATGCAAGCTCCTTTGCGCTGCATCTTTACCTGAATTAATGGCACCACTGGAGACGTAAGATGGTATATAGTGGTTCGTGAACCACAGTTTGATCATGAATGAAGGGGAGGAACCTACTGCTTCACAGCTAAGACATTAGAATAGTAAAATCATGTAAAAGTTTTGTAATAAAGTAGCTAGGGGTTTGTAGCTTAGCTTTTCACACTTCTAGTGTCCTGACCTGGTCATCATCTGGCTGAAATGCAAACTCCAAATCCTGAAGTTATTCAGCATAGCACTGGGCAGCACTGCACTCCTGCTAAAGAATCCTGCATATTTGATTTGACTGTTAACTTCACTAACTCTTAAACCATGAATATAAAAAACTCAAATAGTTCAGTAAGACAGAGAGGATAGGAATGAGTAATTGTACAACTCAGGAGGGTCTCCATCATCATCTTAAACTACACCAGAACAAGTTTATCTTGTTTCCCACAATAACAGTTCTTTAAAAGTGAGGCATTGGTAACAGTACCAACATATAACAATATATAG
>JANJYP010136722.1:0-11027 GCA_024605115.1 Rastrelliger brachysoma | reverse complement strand
GAATCAGTTGGTGAGTGTCCGTCGTTGCGCACATTCACTGTCACCTGTTCTGCTCCACAGGTAGGACATGAGAGAGGAAACACATCAACACATCCACCATCCAGCGAGCATGACCGCTGGAGAAGAAGCCGTTTGCGTGTTATTATAATAGATTCTGGGCGTGCAGGGAAATAATCAATGATCCATGTTGGAGCCGTTATCAAATACATATATACAGTATAGCCTATATCCAAAACAACAGGAGCTGATTTATCTGCAAACACCAGACAAATCTAGCTATAGGCTTGTTCAAATGTATCTACCCTTGCTGTCTAGTCAACTCCAGCCTACCTGTCACCTCCATATGGGCTCACAGTATTGTTGTGTATCAGCTGTTCATATTAAAATGCCACAGGCTCCCTGCAGAGAGCTGTACGGCAGCTGGATTATCTGCTTTGGTTTATTAAAAGGTGCTGTAATCCTGACCTTCAGATGATGAAAATGATGGTAAAGTGTAGCAGAAGCATAGTGTGGATGGATAAAGGACACAGAATCACCTCATGCATTATCAGAACAAACACATCAGGTTACTGAATCAGTTTTTCAAGGCCAAAAACTTGTAGCCGGACAGTATTATATTCAGTGTTTTACATGCATTAGAATACAGAGTAAGACCTTTAAATGTTTCAACAGTCATAAAAGTCTAATATTATAACCCCGGCTAGCAAATCTGTACAATGTTTTTGAGCCATTCTTGATATTAAAAAGGTGCTAAACTGCACATGTGTGTGTTTAGGCCTTTGTGACCTTATCCTTAGGAGACCGTTTTCACATCCAGACAGCTGCAGTTCCACATGTGTGCAAAGGCCTTTAAACAAGCTTCAGTCTTTATACTTGTATGGGGAAAAAAAAAAGATTTAAAGCAGTATGAGGTAGACTTATATATCGGTTGGCCGATATTGACCTACATATATATCTGTATTGATATATGTTGTTTGATGTATGCCGATGTATATTTATATAGGTAACACTTTACTTATATTTGACCCTTTTTTAGTGTACTATTAGCGATAATATTTTGTAGTTAAACTGTAAAGTATCATACCTTCATTACATTTGAGGGATCATTACAAAATATGTGTTATCTATACATATCATATTATCGACCAGTATACCTATATTGGATTTTTTTTACTCCTTAGTATTGGTATCAGCATCAGCAACAAAATTGAGTATGAGTTGTTCCTTAGTGTTAGGGTGTCTCCATGCAATACAGTCATGCTGCTGCTTGTAATGTGATACACAGTGATACACAGTGTTAAGAAGGGAAGGAAAATGAAGCCCTGTAGTTCACTAGCAGCCCCTCCTTTTCTTTTTTTTTTTTTCTCTTTTCTTTTTTTAAATTTTTAGCTTCAGGGCACATCTGTTAATTTTTATGACTTCATCCCATGTTAATTACACATCCATGAGGTCATTCTTTAAAAACTGCTCAGCATCCTTGGTTCAGCGGCAGGCTGCTGTGGCGTTCAGGCTCAGTGGTCCAGTCATCATTAGCTGTCAATCAGACACTTCTTTTTTTTTCTATACGCTGCTAATGTTTCAGTGTCTTTGGCAGTCTTTCTTTTATTACTCATGGTTACAACTCCTATTTATTACTATAAAAAAAAGCAAGAAAAGACTATTGAATATGTGATAAAGGGGTTAATTACCTGGTCACTTAAGTCATTAATGTGTTACACTACATATAGTATTAAAGATTAAGATAATATAAATGTAAATTTAAATGTAAATCTACATTAATGGATTTCTTTTTAGCTCCTTAGACGTAGAACAACTAGCTACAACACATGTTGTTAGCTATCATGTTCGCAAACAGTTGCCTATTTATACATTTGGCAGACACAGAGTAACATTAGAGATTTTTGGCTACGTTACAAACATAATATTCACTTTCCTTTTAGCCCTGTTTACATTTTTACCGACTCTTAAGAAAAATCTCTGGATCCTTACACAGGAAATTAGCAGCTAAATGCTCCATTTTGCTCACCAGCTAGCTGCTAAATTTCTCTGCTATTATGTGCTGGAAATGTACTTATCAGAGCTTTTCTTGGTTAAAACTGCTGCCCAAACACAGCTGCTACTAAGACTGATAGATTTTGGCAGAACTATATGTACATTTTATTGGTGGAAAAAACAAAATAATGAGTTAAAAGTTATTAAAATGCTCTGTAGAGCTAAAAGGAGCTATAGAATCAGATTTGATTTGTAACTACACCTTTTACATCAGTCATATTATCCATTATTAACATAAACATAGTGAATGTTGTGGTTATGTTTAATATAATTTGAATATAATGTGCAGTATGAGTATTTGAGATCAGCAGTGACTCAAATAGCTCAGAGGTTCGGAAATGACAATATATCATATACAAGTTACTGAGTGTAAATCGTTAAAATATGCTTGTTAAACAGCTTGTACAATGCAGAGGGGAAGAGCAGCATCATAGTCATGGGAATACAGTCACTTCTAGTCATGTTTAAATTCTGAGTTAATATTTCGTCACAGGAAGCGAAGGTACTTTGCTCACACCGTCATCGCAGACATCCCGCTCTGTTCTGTCACCGTTGGGTGAATCATCTGACTTCCTATCATCTGCTCTCCTTCCGCATCTCGCTCTGTCTTGGAAATCTGGCTTCCCGTCACTGCATGTTAACATATATAATAGCAGACAGATGATGACATCACACTGCATGCCCTCCAACCTCTCAGTCTGATTGTGGAGTCCCAGAGGTGCCAGACATAGCAGGCTGCACAGTCCTTTATCACTAACCTCCTGAGCACTTCCAGTCGGCCTTGTCGTTATCTTTCACAAGGAACAAAGGCTGCCACAGTAATCAGTGAACAGGTAACTGCTTTACCTATACAATCTGTTTAATCTCCGGTGGCCTTAACACTGCTGAGCAGCTTATCTTCATCCCATATCGCTTTCCCTCACTAAAGAGCCAAGACTGACAGATTAAGATCAATATGGAGAAAGTATGACACACATCTTTTGTGATGCTATTCCAAAAGAACTGCTACATTTGCATATCAAGAGTCAATATTTGAATACTGTAAAATTTGGCTCAAGTAAAAATATTCTAAACTAGTGCAGATGTGCCTTCGAGTAAATTTTCATAGTTCAGGGCGATTTCACATCTGTTTATGTCGACTTGCTTCTTTGTACTGATTTGATATTTGTCTTTAAGGTTATCTTTGTGCTCAGTCTAACACACCTGTAGACAGACAAAACTATTTGAAGACTTCACCCTGGGCTTAGTGAAAAACATTCATGGTTAGTTTTAACTCGACTTCTAACCAGTAACACATCTCTTATCTCTAATATTTTTTTGGTACCCAGCAAACTGTGTTACTAGCATCAAGAATCATATTGACCACAGGAAATTGGCACAGAATCGAGTCAATCATTCTCTCTTTTTTTATGAACGCTATGATAAGATACGTTTTAATTTAAATCATAAATCATAATCATAAGTTTTTTTTTGACTTGGAGTGCAAAAGTCTTTCAAGTAGTTTTTTTATCTATCTTTTTTTCTCTACGCCCGCTATTCGCCATTAAAGCGTTGCTGAGGGACAGAAAAGTGTCCTTCGCTTCTGAAGTCCGTCTCTCTGCAGCAAGATAAACGACAGCCATGTGTCGTCTGTCACTTTTAATTTTACCACCTGGTGCCAAATTCAATTCTTATTGATCGTGGGCTTCGCCACTTTGAGGATGGAAGCAGTAATTTCCTAAGCTAAATGCTAGTCATTCATTATTCCTTTTTATTGACCAGTGACCTAAAAGAGTTAAGTCTGGGCTGGTGCTTCTGTAAAGCCCATTGCCCTTTAGTCTGACCTATGGCTGGCTGCCATTCCTCTATGGCTACTTTTATCTTTCTGCTATTAAAACATGCCAGTCAATTCTCCCACTCCCCTCCACCTGGGTCTAGAGGACACATAAGATGCCAGACATGTTTTGCGGAGCTGTAGAGGACGAAGGATGATAATAGGAACAGAGCGGACCTGCTTCCTCTAAGAAGCTGCGTTAGATTGTTCTGACCTCGACCTCAGCTGTGCCCATTTTCCCTGCAGCCCATCCTGATGAGAGGCAAAAGGGGGTGGCAGCATAACTCAATAGATCACCCCCCCCCCATCCGCCTGGTATGCCCAAGCTCTATGGGAAAGGACTATGGTTCGTCAATGTCATCTCTCCTGCTGCCAGTCTCTACATACTGATTAGATGGGAAGGGAACAGTAGGTGAGATGGGACTGTTCCTCTGTATAGACAAAGGGTTTATTGTAATTCCCAAGGCATCCATTCAGTCCACAGATCAGTGACCTTTTCAGTGTATCGGACCACACAATAGAATCAGCTGCTTCGTTTTTTTTTCCCCCCGCAATTACCGCGTGGAATTCCAGTCTGCCCTAGAAACGGGCACGGCATCTCAGAACGGTTTGTCAGACATCAACAATCTGGAGAGCTCATTCTGTTGATGGGCGAATGGAGAGGATGTAAGAGGGTGAGAGGTGCAATTGCTGTTTGAATTGCATTTCAATGGGGCACTGTTGACTGTTTTTTTTTTTCTTTTTTTGCTGAGGATGCTTCTCTATAGCTGCACCTGGCAACTTGGCCCATTTGCATCTTCAAACGGCACCAATAGGGAAATGTTTGGAAATTATGAGTGTCATCATTTAGAAAATCACAATAATCTTCAGTCATCAGCTGATTTGTAGATGTACCCCCAAAGTCAAGGACGACTAGAAAAAGGTTTGGAGACCTTCCAGTATAAATTCTCGATATTAGAACAAGATTTTCAGGAACATTGTGTTTTATTTTAACAAAAAGGATCAAATGATAAGCTGGAATATGAAGCCTTGCCATTTGTACTGACAACCTGCAGAGAATCATCCAGCCCGCCTCAGCTCGGTGGAGCTTTTTAGCCTCCTGCCAACAAACTCCGCTCTAATCAACTTTGTTTCCATCTGCAGCAGGCAGCTGTTTTAAGCCCCCGATAATCCCACTGTATGTAACCTGCTGAGCACCAAGGAACAGTCAGACAAAGTTACTGACTAGCTGGCGAACATAGTGGATCATTTAGCAGCTAAATACCCAGATTTATTTCCCACGAGCTGACGGAGACCAAAAAAAGAGCTATAAGTTGATTGGATATGAGACTTGGATTCATCAGGTGGCTACAAACTGGACTGTAAATCCTCTAAATCCAATCCTGATGTCACTCTCTGTCTGCAGGGGTAAAAAGGAAACGGTTTTATATGTTTGAATGTTTGCTCGTGAGCTGTAAAATTATTATGTGCAAGATGATTAGATGTGTTATCAGCTTGATTTCCAAAAAGTAATTTAGACGGAAATGCAGATAACCTGCATAACAACACATTAAAACAATACTGAGAGTTGCTTTCTGTGAAGTCTTGTTGGTCCAGTTTGGTCTGAATATGTTGAATTCAGGTCAGGTTCAGGTCCAAAACATGAAGATGAACATGTGTAAAAATGCTGCTGTTTGGAAGACTTTACCTTCACTTCCTCTTCATGATGATATCAGATTGTTTGTGCAGCCCCACAAACAGCCATCTGTTCTTGTAGCCTTTGTTGCTATGGTCGTCGCTAAGGTTGTTCCACGTGTTGTTTGCATTTCCCCCTCGCATATTTCAGATTGATTTCGGGCACAGACATTTTTGAGAAGTTAGAATGAGAAGAAGAATTGAAATTGCGCTTCTGTTGTTTGCTGATGTCGTCTCTTGAGTTCCTGGATGTCGATGTGGATTCCGGGAGGTTTAGCAATCGGAACACAATGGGATCTTTAGGATCGGAGTTCAGACTGAATTTGGAAATGTGTGAAAAATGTCAGCCATCCTTTTTCATTGGAATATAGGCAGTGCAAAACAAAAAAAAAAAACGCAGAATATAGTCAAAAAAGTTGAACCGCCAACTTTTGCCGGAATGTTGTCCAATGACCAACTATATAAGAGAACAATTAGATTAGAGACGCCCATGGGAAGAAGAACCTTATTTATAATGGTGCTTTTCCACTACACACTCCAGCCCTACTCGTCTCGGCTCGGCTCTGCTCGACTCGAGTCTACACGGTTTGTGTTGTGTTTCCACCGGCCCTGGTACCTATCACAGTGCGCGGGGTCGTCATTACACAGCGCAATCCTCATTGCTCCGTTCAACTTTCGCTGGATCCGCTCGTCGGCCTCAAGACACAAAGGTCTGAACCTTGTCCACAGACCACAGTGAAAAATTACGTGCAGGTAGCAGATATATTCCTCCTTGCAGTTTTTGTTTTTTTAAAAATGCCGCGTTTGATTCTTGTGTTGCGGTGTCTCACTCACTCCTCAGTGACAACGGCTCTGACCAATCGTTCAACGTCACCGTTCAGTACCTACTCGGCTCGCTTGGAACCAGAGCTGAGGAGGTACTAAAAATAGAACCTGGTATGAAGAACCGTGCCAGTGGAAACACTACACAAACCAAGTGGAGTCGAGTCAAGTCGAGTAGAGTAGGGCCAAGGCAAGCTGGTGGAAAAAGGCCATAATGTAACATTGTAGCAACCAGGGAACTGAGGCCCATCCTCCTCCAACCTCCCCCCCAAAAAATGCCAAATCATTTCTGCTTCCAACAACAATTTGACACCTTCAACTTGGTTTTCTGACATTTTATAAGTGTAGTTTTTGGGACCTTTACCTTTTTGGGACAGAGTTAGATTATAGCTAATTTTTATCTGCAGTCCCTTCAGTAGCTTAATATTCAAACATATAACAGCACAATACAAAGCTATATATAGCATAACAAACAACATCGGACACAAAATGAATACTACTGCACACTATAGCACATCACATACAGTTTGGGCTTTTAGCAGCCTTCATCATTTGGTTTTAAATGCACTGATGGAACTGCAGCTCCTTAAGTCATTAGGTATAGTGTTTGTTCAGTGTTTCACTAAGTAGTGGCTTTCATAAGAGAATGCTGAGTGCATGAATGTAGTGCGACAGAGGGTGTTATGGATGAAACCATAAATGGATTTGAACAGTTTGAACAACATGTATGATTATAGGTAGCATATTAGGGCCATATATGTAAAAAAAAAAAAAAATGCTGAGCTGGAGGGGGGTAATATTTTGAGAAAAAATTCAACTAAAGTGAAAGTAAAACTAAAGCGAGTAAAAAAAAAACAAAACAAAAAAAACTCGGAAAAGAAAGTTTTATTCAGCCAAGCAATCACATGGCCTAAATTTTTGCAACATTTATCATGCATTATGCCTGCTGTGGAAGAAGTGATCAAACTGTACCTTTCAGATGGGTTTAGTAATAATTGTAAATTTGTGACTTCTGTCTCAAAAATTTTGAGATTTTTTCTTCCTCCTCCAGGTCAGTGGATGGCTCTAACATGCCATCATAGACACCCTTCAATGCTGTCTCTTTCAGACAGACAATACATGATACTAGGATTTTGTTAGAGGACATACCAAGTTTCCTTTTTCCTCCTACTCTTTGGTTTCTTTTGTCAATTAACATAGATTTAATATCTCATCAGAAAATAAAGGCAGACCCAGAAGTCTGTTGAGTTATGCTGCTACCCATCTACCCACCTACCATACTGGTGGGTGTATGTAACACTTTGGGATTCCCCCCGAGGAACTAGAGGAAGTGGCTGGGAAAAGAATGTTGCCCCCCCCCTCTGTTCAGTTTGGATACATGATGAAAAATGGCAGAGAACGATAGAGATGAAATCCTCTTCTGTTGCGGCTCCTCTTTTATCATCGCCATTGTGCTTAGTGCGGCTTTAATCACAAACACAACACATGAGCTTGACACGTCTGGCAGCGTTTTTTGTGTCGACTTTTTACAGCATTACGTGTCTATGTGCTCGTCTTGGCTGATGCCCCTTTTCGCCATGGTGGTTTGTTAGAGAGTGCCAGAGGCCCGCGGGTGCTAGCCAGTGTGCAGGAGAAGCACGTGCAGGCCGCATCGCTGTTGACACGATGGTCTAGTTCATAGAGCGCCCGGGGTGGAGGACGGCCTCGGTTACACTCTTCAAAACAACAGGCTTTGTGTTGAAATATTGATGTGACGGCAGCACACACTGTCCTCACCGTGTCACACATGAATTCAATGCGTGTTTAAAAACATAAAGCAGATGTATTCTCTGGGTAACACTGTTGCTACCGGGGTCCAAGCAATATATGGATTCTGAAAGAGGACACTACTGGTTTTCCACTGAACAAGTGCTGAAACAATTAACAGATCAATTGATTAGGCAATCGAGTGACATTCACTGGTTCCGGCTTCTCATACAGTTTTGTTGGTAGGAGAACATAAGCTATTTGAACATGTCACTTTAAGTACTATTAAAGTATGATAATCTTTGTTTTACTATTTTTTTTACAGAATGTTATTGATTGACAGATTAATTAGTAATGGGAATAATTGCTAGTTGCAGCCCAAGGGATTAATTTGTTTGTCAGTTCATCTTTGGTCTTGACCAAATGGTGACCGTAGCAATGACTATAGAAAGCTATGACTAACCCAAAAGCTGCCACCGAAAAGAATATCAGAGTGTATACCAGCACGCAAACTTAAGTATCACATTTGATAGTATCAAAATATTTCTTACAATACCCAACACTGCACAGCCCAAACTGTTGCTAACTGATTTTAAGATTTTCACAGCATACTAAACCTCATGATATTATGTCCTCTATATGCATGTTTCTATAGTTAGAATCAATTTAGGTCAAGTGCTTCCCATAAAGATAACAGGTTGATAAATTAAATAATAAATACAGATTATGGTGACACCAAAAACACTGACATATTATATGTCTGGATTGAGGTCAACCTCTATTATATTGTATGTTTTATAGCTGTGTCTGATCTCATAGCTATGGTAAATTTACTGCCTTTTATATAGCGCCTGCTCAAAGTGCTTTACACTCTCATGCAGACATTCACCCATTCACACATAGATACCTGTTGACCATGAAAATACAATATGGAACTCAAGATTATATTGTAGTCGAAAGTATTGATAGATGTCATCACTCTGGTATTAAAACAGTGCACTAGATATTTTTTTTATTACATTTACTTTTAAGTTGCAGAACTAATTAAATGAGATTATTATTAGATCTTGGTATGAGTCAAATTCTGATAACATGATAAGGGGTTGTTTGGTTAGACCTAACAAAGATGCAGAGCACAAGAAGTCATTCTACAACTGTTTTGTGGTATTCCACTTGACAAGTTAACTGGCTTTGATGCGCAAAAAAAAAAAATCGATGGGAGTTCCCCTTTGATCGTTTGTTGAATCGAACCCAGCAGGTAAAGAAGGGAGTCAGAGGCCACTGCTCTCCGTCAGTCTAATAAGCCCTGAGAGCACAGATACATCAGTGGAAACAGTGGTGTCACGTGTACAGCAATAAATAAGACATTCTTTAAGGTGAGGACACTGTGATTTGTTTCAGGTTTGACCTTCTCGACAAAATAGAAAGGCAGCTTGAGTGTGGTCAGGATTAGTTGGTAATCACACCTGAATCAGAACGTGAAGCGTAAACACCATAGCCTACACCACACCGAATCCGTCTGTTCTTGCTCGACACGTTCTGTTCTTCATATGGGGCACCCGATGCTTTTGCGAGCGCTTCCTGCCAACCATTCTTTACAGCTCTCTGTCAAGTGTGCTAATTGCTGTAAATAGCTGGGCGCTGCGTTGTTGTGATTGACCCTTATGAAAAGCCGCTCAATCTGTCTCATATTTGGCAACGCGATGGCCACTTTGTCGGCCTCGTTTTGTGTAATGGCTTGTTGTTATTGCACATTAAACATGGTTAATTACGGAGAGGGCGGTTTGTTTTAAGGTTTCCACTTAAAGACCTGCAACACAAGCTGCTCTTTAGACCTGTGTTCGCAGCAAACAATGTAGCAAAGTGATACCAGCCTGTCGTCACTTGTAGCTCTATGGTAGATTTGTTTAACTGGTTTTGGAGTTCAATACTCATGAGATTGAACCTGTAATATTAACATTGATTTTTTTAAAAATAAACAACAATTGAATGATAAGAACTGACCCTTGCTACATGTAATTTTGCTGTATAAGCTAGCTTGAGATACATACAATATTGAGTGGCCGATTTACTTCAATTTTTTAGTATTTTGAAGTAAATAAATCTTCAATGTCACAGAAGTTCTACAAAAGCAGTTTTCTGATTTCTAGCTGTCAACCATTGATTTTGTTAACAAGTATGTCTAGCAAGCTGTTGGCAGCTAGCTAACTAGCTTTGAGTTAGCTAAAACTTCAGCTGGCTTAATTATATTTTTTGAGTCAATTCCATTTAAAACAGGAAATTTGTAAAGAAAAAAAAAATGGCTCCGTACACGATATCATGCTAAATGACTGATGCTAAAGCTATATAACCCACACAAACAATACATTTATTACATTTGAGCATTACTTTTGTATTTTCAAAGAATACGCTTCATTTTTAAGAGAGAGAAAGACTTAAGAATGAGGGTTTGGCTAATGTAACAAAATGTTAGGTTAGTCCTGAATGGCACTTTTGCTCATATTCCCTGTAACCCCACAAAATGCAGTATATGCTAACATACTGTAGCTCTGTTTTTGACATTGACAAAGCTACAAAAAAAGACACCATATGTAGTCAGCATTTCTTTCATAAAAGACCTGTGCACCCATTAGGGCTGGGTATTGTTGAGAACCTGACGATTCGATTCGATTTCGATTCTTTAGGCCACGATTCGATTCGATATCGATTCGATTCGATATTGCTTTGAATGCTTCAATATCGATTCAGTAATAAGTTGAAATACACAAATAATGAGCCATAGTATAACTTCATATTTTTGAACAATAAAACAAAGAATGCACATGAGTAGTTTTACTGAGGAACATATACATCTATAAAACTGTTATATTTTTGACATGTTTCAGTTCTTTCTGTTTCTTCAGACAACTAAACAGTCTTT
>JANJYP010136719.1:0-10286 GCA_024605115.1 Rastrelliger brachysoma | reverse complement strand
ATCCTCTCCCCCTACAAACAAACTCTGCTTCAGAATAAACAAAACAAAAAAAAATAATACCCCAATGTGGGAATTATCACTATCACAAGCCTCTTTTCACAGTTTGTCAAAAATAACATTGAACTGTAGATGACAAGGATGGAAAGCATTTCTTTTCATGGTGCTAAGAGGAAAAGGGGTGGGAGTGAAAGGGCGTTTTTTTTTCTCTCTCTCTCCATAAATTCACATCTTTTTCCTCAGTGGCATCAAGGACTTGTGATCTTGAGGCAAAACAGATTTAAAAAAAAACAAAACAAAACTAATAATATGCAAGTGTCCAAATTCAGTTCTTTTAGAGTCTATTGTAGAAAAAGAGGAAAAAAAACTGATAAATTGAAGATCAGCAAAGCGAGTTCTTGGTTCTCAATTCTTCTCTTCGGCCTTCACCTCCTTTTTCTCATCTTCTTTCTTCTCAGTCTTTTTGTCCTCTTCCGATGCCTTGTCCTTTACAGACAGATCCTCCAGCTTCTGCACCACTTTGTTTGCGCTGTCAAGGTCGCCTGGGGGGAAAAACAGTGAAATGTAGCGTCAATACAGCTGTCAACGTTCGAATTACAACTCCGCTACATATCATTTTGTCTGAAGAAATACAGCCACTGATTCACAATCTTAGGTGGTAATGTAGCAGAACAAACTGACACCAGCCTTTCAGAAAGCCAGTAAAGTGTTAGATTCTGCAGGTTCATGTAGCAGACAGAAAAAGTTCCAGGCTGGAGAGAGCAGCAAAGAACAGAGTGAGTCTGCATCCTCAGTAGGTGAAAAGATGCCATGTTACCTCCAGCTTGACCCCGTAGACCTATTTTACTTTTAAACGGGGGGGTGTGTGTGTGTGTGTGTGTTACATTACCACATTTGTCTAGAGACTTGATTCTATGAGGAGAATGCGTCATGCATTTACCTGTTCCCTCTGTACCCTCTTGAGTTTTTCTGACTTCCTCCTTGCACTCATCAAACTTCACTTTGAACTTCTGAGCATCTGCGAACACAACAGAGCACAGGCAAATATTCACTTCACTTATAATGGCCGACGAGGCTGCTTCCACACAGCTGCATTGGTAAATGAGAAAAATATGAAAAGGAAAAAAAAAAAAAAAAAAAAAAACAGCAGCTGAGATTAGTTGCAGTAAATGGACCTCTAGCAGACGATTTGTCACTGTAGTGTCAAAATCATGTAATCTAAATTAAACATTGGTTTGGGAAGTTTTCCGCTGTGATATTCTATTTGATGGGCCAACACTCACTTTCTGCATTTAAAAAGCGTATTGCCAGAAGTTCAGGTTTGGGGCATTCATCAGCATAATCTGCTAGTGTGTTCCACACCCAGGCCCTGTCACTGCCTGCGTTGGGCTTCAGCTCCATCATGGGTACGACTGCGGTTCACAAGAGGAGAAACATGGTTAATGTCAGCAAGGCAGCGACACAAAAAAAAAAGTTTGGTACAGTTCAGTGCAATTTCAGTACTTGAATTTACAAACATGTATTATGAAGTCACAGCAAATATTCTGCTCACAGAAATAACCAGGGAACCTAACTGTTCCAGTAAGTATCTGTAATACAAATACATCCAGGTTTCCTAAATGTTCCTTATGATAGTTATAATATTTGCTTCCTTCATAACTTAATTCTGTATTTTGTGAAATGGTAACAGTCCACTTGACTCACTGTTGTGATTGGCACAAATCTTCAAAGTTCGGTCTCTCCTCATCAGGAGGCGGATTGTGCCCTTCTCTTTATGTTTCAGCAGCTTGACGTCACCAGTACCTCTCTCCTTCCACTCGGGAGGGTCGTTCTCAGAGGCAAACCGATATAGTTTGGCCCGCCTGACAAAACAAGAGCACGCTTCATTAACGGGACCCCAATGGTAATGTTTGGTTTACCAAGCCATCACATGCTGACCAGCAAATATCCAAATTAAACCAGGACACCGACAATGTGACAATGAATCTACACAGGAACAAAAAGGCCATTAAAGAAACTTACATTTTAAAGAGTTCCTCCTCATCCTCTTCTAATGTTTTCACATCCTGCTCAGGAAGGGACACGATGGGCTCAAAGTGGGGATCATGATTAGAGTCCTCTGTGCCGTCTACAGAGGTGTCGTGATCTTCCTGGTCCTAAAAAAAGGCAAAGCAAAAACATTTCCACTTATTTGTGTAAGATATTCAGAGTGAGTGCACGTAACTGGGTATGCCGTAAAGGTCAAAGATAATTTAAAACTCAATGGAACAAAGTGAGTAGTGACAACTGACTAACAGGCGATGAGTGCCTCAATGGGGGGATTTAAGAGCTCATTGGTCAAGTATAGCTTTTGTAGGGGGGGACTGACAAAGCCTTTTGTAACTGACTGTTGCTGAGTTAAGCATCTTTAAAGCAAGATGGGGTGAGATGATCACACGTTGATGTGTAGAAGATTAACTGTATATTACTCTATATTACAAATACAGGAACTTGCTTTTCCCTCCTTTGAAAATAATGAATGGCGACAAAGACGCCAATGCACATACAAGTAAGCAAGTTCACAGCCTGTAACCTGTAACAAGAGGAGCCCTACGTGAGCAGACAAGACACTCAACTGGGTGTCAACCCTCATTCCAGCATTATCCTTCCCAGTTTAGCCAGTTAGCAACACAGCATGTTGCATGAATCTCAATGTGAGGCATAAGTCTGCGACGTAGCTAAAGAGCGGAAAGCTACATGCTGCTACTGACGTTAAAGATTCCGCACTGTCGGTACAAATCGTTCAAAACGGAAAACAGGACACTGGTTTGAATGATTAGATGGATATAATAAAAATGTTTGGTATTGTGGCTTTTCCATTTCACTTCTGTAGAGCAAGTAAATAGTTTGTAAACTTTAGTTTTGCTGAGAAAACTCATACCTAGCTGAAGTGTTGAGGCCTTTCACTAGCAGGCTAGGCTAATTGCGGTTCTTGCAGCGCCCCGATGTGCAATTAACCAGCACTGGGTTTTATTCATCAGGAAAATTTAGCTGACATGATATTGGAGATAACTGCCACTCTATTTAATGTCCACTTGTGAGTGTATAATCTATCCAATAATCCGCTCACCTGCGCCCTGCTACCTAAACTAACATTAGCTCATGTAAGTTAGCCGCCGTTGTGCTGAGCAGACAAAAGGCAGAGACACAACAGACTAATTTACCTCTGGTTAGAAGATAGTAAATAAACATGTGCCCCATTCAAAGACCTGACTGCTACTGGAATGTAATCATTAGTGGTGTTTTTCAGATATCCGGAGTGCGAGGCTAAACGTGAACATGCTGTCTGGCTGCACACTTCACAGCACTTCATAGCACTTCAGAGCTCACTAACTCCACAGAAACGAGTCAAGGCTCAAACATCGCGCACTCTGAACTACAGCACATGTTAAACACATCTGTCGCACAGTTTTAAAGTGTCATTACAGCTTAAAGCATTGCAAAATACATATTTAGCTATTAGGGCATCACGAAAGACATCTTTGTCTCTCAGCTTCCTTTCCAAACTTTGACGAATGATACGACACGTAAAACCGCGCGTTTGTGAATAAATTCTCATTTAAAAGCGAACATAATACATTAGATGACCTAAAATGTGTGAGCTCACCTTTGGGTCTGCCATATTAATGTAGATGTTTGTAGATTATGGGAGTTGTTTGATAGATTCAAATCCCAAACTGGCCGCCGTTTCCCTTCAGCTACTCTCACTTCCTGCTGCTGCTTTTTCGCGCGCCGAATCTCCTACGCAATCCCGCACGTGGGGACCGTGTGCGTCATACTTGCTACAGTCTATGGCTACAACTCTATCACTAATTATGTTTCTCTATATGTTTCTATGTACTGTCTATACTGTTTCTTATCTTATTTCAAGCACTCACACACCAAATCTACACCACCTGTCATGTATCTTTAAATGAAATCAAAAACTACTTTTACTTTGCGTCATTGTTAAAAAAAACAAAACAAATATGCAAAATAAATGCCTTGAAAACCCAAAATATTTGAGGAAAAAAAAATTATGAAGAAGGATAGATTTGAAATGAAGGTATCATAAAGTTACAGTAGTGGTAAGCATGAGCAACAAAATGTATTTAAGTATTAAAGTAAAAGTAGTCATTCTGCAGTGACTGATATATCTTGATATATGACATCATTAGATTATTAATAATGAAGCATCAGTGTTGAAATCCTGATGTATGATATTATACAAAACATCAGGTCTAGAAATGAACTACAGTGGATATGAGGCTGAGAGCTGATGACACTGCCACTTTAAAACAGTTCAGAGTTCACAGTAGGAGCACGTGGTCACATCAATATGGCAGCGCGCTGAGTATCAGTGAGGAGTGGAACTGCAGGTAAACCTCACACGGTAAGAACCCTCTTAAAATGAATATGGCCATCCTTTTTGGTCAATTTTACCATATCCTATAGTTCTCATGACAAGAAGCGACACATTGTCACATTTAAAAATAGATACTAACGAATTGTTTTGTGTAAACAAGAAAGAAAACAGTGCGTCGGTGTTGAGCTGATAATATACATCGTGAAAAACAGTATGACACATTTCTAATATTTTATATATAGTTAACGTTGCTGTATGTATTATTTCACATACCTACACTAAATATATTCACTTGTCCAGTTAAAAAGTACATGAATGCAGACACCTTGCGACTGAAAGTGGAAAGAAGATTACAAGAAGCTATTAAGGAACAAATTCAGTGTTTTTTTTTTTGTTTTTTTTTTTAAAGACGCTTACCTCGCTGTAATTCTTCATTCTGTTCCTTTCTGATTAAATGCAGTTTCAGTGTAAATGAGTAATGAGAGTAAAATCAGTATCAAACACTCTGCTAACTTTGTTCATTTTACTACTAAACAGAAGCATGGCAGATGTTAGTAGCAGCCCTGCAGCTGATGCACCAGCTCCAAAGGAGGAGAAGGCTGATGACCTTCCTCCAGAGTCCACAGATGATGCAAAAGCTGAAGGAGAGAGCGAGGCAGCCTCTGACCCCAGCATGTACCGCTACATCAAAGAGGACCTCTTCACATCTGAGATCTACAAAGTAGAAATCAGGAACCTGCCCAAGTTCATTGGCTTCAACGACCTGAAGAAGTTCCTTGCCAAGCACAACCTCAACCCTCACAAAATCAAGTTGTTCGGCAGGCAGACGTTCGCTTTTGTCACCTTTAAAAACGAGGAAGAGCGTGACAAGGCCATGAAGATGGTGCACGGGATGCAGTGGAAGGGCCAGGTGCTGAGCGTCAGGCTGGCCAAGCCCAAAGCCGACCCTATCTTGAGAAAGAGGAGGCAAGAGGAGGGAGAGGGCACAGGAGGGCAGCCTCCATCCAAGCGAACAGATGCGGATGACGAGGAGGAGCCGCTCAGTGTCCAGATTAACAATGTGGTGACTCCTCTGTGGAACGTGCCTTATGAGGAGCAGCTGAAGAGGAAGGAGCAGGAGGTGGTGGCGGTTCTGCAGAGGCTGGCCAAGTGAGTGCTACTGCATATGTCATGTATCAACACACCAATGCCATACGTTTTCTAGAATCTCCTGACAGCCAGTGTTGTGTAGTGATATTCAGTTAAAACACTTGAAACAGTATTTAGACCATCATTTTGTTATCAACTAGGCATTATTACTTGGATTTTACAGATGGACTTAACATAATGAGGGGGAAAATGCTAACAGGAAAGATACTAACTGTACAGTCGTTGTTAAATCCCACCTTGTTTTTCTTTTACAGAGAGATTGGCAGCACCAACAAAGCGCTGCTGCCATGGCTGTTTGCACAGAAGGGAAAATACAACAAAATGTGTTGTCCCCTGGAAGCTATTCGACCATCTCCTACACAGGTATGTGTCACTAATTTTCTGTTTTTTGTTTTAGGGTAGCAAATATATAAGTAACAGCTATTTCAATATCAAATATCAAATGACTTTATTTTTTATTTTGTTGTGTAGACAGAGTACAGGAACAAGTGTGAGTTCCTCATTTCAGTGGGTGCAGACGGTGAGGATAAGACAATCGGTTTCCGCCTGGGGAAATATAAAGGTGGCTCCTGCGCCGTGGTGGGACCGGCCGAGACCTGCCACGTCTCGGCGGAGGCTAAGAAAGTAGTCAGCGAGTTTCAAAAGTTCATCAGGTTGACGCATAACTCAAGAAACATAACATGTCACATTAAAAATTTAGTTGTAGTTTCATTATCAGTCACTTTCATGCCTTTATTGACACATTTCAACTGTACCCCCCCCCCCCTTCTATTATCTGACATGTAGAACCACACCGTACTCTGTGTACAGTCCTGAAACATATGAAGGGCACTGGAAGCAGCTGACTGTACGCACCACCAGGACCAAACAAGCCATGGCTGTAGTGTTCTTCAACCCACAGGTAAAGGAAGAAATATCCTGAAACACACCTTCAGGGTCTCAAATTTAACCCTTCCAAGTTTTTTCCCTCTTAAGTCTTTCTGCCTCTCGTCCAACGATTCTAGAAACTGGAGGAGGAGGAGCTCGACGCTTTAAAGAGCTCCATGAGGAAATACTTTACAGAAGGAGACGGGAAAGACAGCGGCGTCACCTCTCTTTATTTTGTCAGAGAGGGTCAAAGGTTAGAACAATTACAGGAGAAATGATAGAGAACGTCACTGTAAGATAAGAGTTTAACTTGTGTTTTCGGCTGTCAAGGACTTCTCCTAACCCTGAAGACATGCCCTGTGAGCTTGTGGCCGGAGAAGGCTGCATTCACGAAGAACTCCTCGATCTACAATTCAGGATATCTCCTCATTCTTTCTTCCAGGTAAAGAAAGAGGAAATGGCTCGGTGGTGATTTTTTTTTTTTTTTTTTTAACTTTTTCTGGTTCCCATTCTAAGTTTATACTGTGCATGTCTTATCCGCCAGGTGAACACAGGAGCAGCAGAGGTACTGTACTCCGCAGTAGGGGAGTGGGCCCAGTTGAATGAGGAAAGCACAGTGTTGGATGTTTGCTGTGGGACGGGAACCATCGGCATCTCTCTGGCTAAGGTAACCACGTGTGAATATGTTACGATGCCTGATGTATTAGTATGTAAATTGATTTTCTGGTAAGCTGTGACATTTTTTTTTTGCTCCTCTCCAGAGAGTGAGGAAGGTGATCGGGATCGAGATGTGCCAGGAAGCAGTGGAGGATGCCAAAGTTAACGCAAAGCTCAATGGTAATTTGCTGTAGACCTGTGTAAAGTGATAGAAATGAAACCGCTTGTAGATTTTTACATTTTTTTTGGATTGAAATATGAACTGATTCCTTCACTTTCTTTTTGTATTTTTAAGGCCTAAGTAATGTTGAGTTTCACTGCGGAAAAGCTGAAGATGTGTTCCCCAACATTCTCAACGCTCTCGTGTCACCCAACGTCACAGCCATCGTGGATCCACCGAGGGCGGGCCTACGTAAGTTTAAAAAAAAAAAAAAAAAAAGTCTGTTAAAATCAATTTAAAGATTTGCCACTGATTAGGAGTTGTTATCTCAATGAAACAGATTCCAAGGTGATACTGGCCATCAGGAGAGCGGAGCATCTGAAGAGGCTGGTTTATGTCTCGTGTAACGCCAAGGCAGCCATGACCAACTTCATTGAGTGAGTCATTAGTTTACTTTTATTCAACCTTTTTTAATTGCATCCAATCTTACATCTCTTGTTGGCATTGTTTTACGTCACCAGCCTGTGCAGAGCGCCGTCCAACAGAGTTCACGGACCTCCTTTTCGTCCGGTGCGAGCGATGGCAGTGGATCTGTTCCCTCAGACCATGCACGTGGAGATGCTCCTGCTGCTGGAGAGAGTGGACTACAATTCCCAGCAGACCAGCGGCAATCAGGAAGGGAGCGGTTCTTAACTCGATTCACAGGCTTCTACGCCCAGTTAGTGCTTTCCATGATGCAACAAATCCAGTACTCATAGCATTTTGATCATTTATCATGCCAACTGTGGCTGCATCTATTTACTGGAACTTTATCCAAGTGTAGAATCAGCTGATGTCTTACTGTTGTCATACTATCTTAATTTGTGCTTCTTTTTAATGTGTTAGGATTAAACAAAGCTCTGTGGACCGTGATCTTGGATTCACTNCAACTGTGGCTGCATCTATTTACTGGAACTTTATCCAAGTGTAGAATCAGCTGATGTCTTACTGTTGTCATACTATCTTAATTTGTGCTTCTTTTTAATGTGTTAGGATTAAACAAAGCTCTGTGGACCGTGATCCTGGATTCACGTCCCTTTACCTGATGTGCCTTTTAGTTCAGTTTCACATTTATTCATAAGTTGCTGTATGAGTTACATCAAGAGCTTCATTTAACCTGCATTCTGAATTAGATTTCACTTCAACTGTGTAAGAAAACACTGCACTAATGAGTTACCATGGAAGAAATAGCTTTACTGTACCTAATGATTAAAAAGTGCCACCTCGGTTTGTAAATGACCTTTTGTTTCTAAGTGTTTCATCATCATCCACCAAAAAAAAACCAAAACAAACCCTTCCAGTTATTAGTCAAGACATTTTTATTTTGCATAACAAATATCACTGAAGTCATGGAGCTCAGGGTTGCAATATACTTCATTTTCTAGGCAGCAACATTTCAAACAATTCATCGGTACGACTCGACGGCAAAACATGCAGATGCAGTAACTTTTTTTTTTTTTCCCCCTCTCTCTTCTTCTCACACCGACACACACATGTATATATAGCGAGACGACACGCGTGTTAAAAGTGGTGAGGGAGGATAACACATTCTTAAAAGCGATCTATACGACGTCACATCAGCTTTGTGTCTTAAAACTGCGATGTGTGTCCCGTGTACGCTTAAAAGTAGAAAAAGCACAGGCCAAATACTCCACAAAGAATGCACAGCAGTTTCTATTTTGTTCCAGCAAAGTAATGATTTTTTTTTTTCTTTTATAGATTTAGTTTCTACTGTACAGGTTTGCAGCGACATTAAAGTATTCTATAAAATGCATAAGACTGTATTTAAGCTTTGGTTTACACTTGTTTCATCAGCTTGTGTTGGACGAAATGACTTGACCGCATTTTGTTCACGTCAATGTGCCAACTTAAAATTTTGCGAGGCTGCCTTTTTGTAAAACGGAAGAAAAAAAAAAAAAGTATTCTTGTGGTCTGAAAATACGATCAAGACATGATCAGCTGTCACAAGGATGGCAGAACGTACACAAATACACAATCTATTGAGATGAATCTTAAAAATCTGCACATGCTGTAGGCATTTTTTTTTCTTCATCAAAGTATCTTGTCTTATAGGCTGTCGTTAAAAAATACTAACTGGCTAAACAATAAATGCTTTATCAAGTAAAGGGGACTTGGTCTTTCCACTTCTTGTTGAAGGGTGTTTTTTTAGGTCCAATTTACTGTATATACTCTGAGCCCTTCATGAAATGGATTAACTAAGGCAACGTGTAGCTGACGGGGGTTCATTTTTGTTTTTTCTGAGGGCACCTTAAATGAAAAGCAACTAAAATGTACTGAAGCGCTTAGTTGGTGTGCGTGATGTTAGTACTTCATTAGATAGTGGAGATGTTGAAATGCTAGTGAGAACTGAGGAGAAAAAAGAAACGATCCTTTATCTTGTACATTACAGTACTGTGGCCCTGTGCTTAGGTTAGCTGCAGTGTTGGCGTGATTGGGAACAGTAGGTTATTTTCTTGTAAATCGCCAAAAGGAAAAGAAAAAAAAAACTAAACAAAAAAAAAACAAGGCAACAAGTCCCTCTAAAATACAAAAAGGTCACCTTCCAGTATCCTAAAAGCAGTGACTTAAGGACAGGACACGAGTGCATAACAATAAATCTGGATAGTGATCACTTCACAATTCCTGTTTTTTTGTTTTTTTTTTTAAATCGTGCAAACCAAGACAGCAACTGTCTGTTCTGAGGAAGAAAAAAACAAAACAAAAAAAAAAACGGCATATTTGTATTCACCACCCTAAAAATATCCATAATGACCATTAAAATACGCAATAAATAAGTCAATTTAATTTACCAATGAAATGAATGGTATTAATACATGATACATGTTTAGTAGTCCCTTTCAAATACTTTAAGCACATACAAAACTACAGGTGCTGGTTCTGTAACATTGTAGCCGTTTTGAAAAGCCACACTTGAAAAACTAATCCGAGGTGTGTAGTGGTTCTCTGAAGTTGATGAGCATGCATTTTCTTTTTTTTCTCTTGTTACCAAGTCCTGGGAACTTCTCTGCACCC
>JANJYP010136697.1:0-11980 GCA_024605115.1 Rastrelliger brachysoma | reverse complement strand
GGTTTCATGGCATTATTACACAAAGGCAACATTTGTTTTACTTGTTGCTCTGACCCTGTACAGGAGGCACACTGTACAGGAAGCTGAGGGCGTATCTGATGACAGAGGAGCAGCTCCAGGAGCACGGATACCCGAGAACGAACCCTGAGGCTGCTGGCAAAGCCATCATATACAACTTACCAGAGAAAAAGGCTATTGCAGACCGTAAGCAACTACTGACTCCATAGATCTCTTATCCTTAATAAATAGCACCACTGATTTCTAATTTANACTTACCAGAGAAAAAGGCTATTGCAGACCGTAAGCAACTACGTGACTCCATAGATCTCTTATCCTTAATAAATAGCACCACTGATTTCTAATTTCTAATACTATATAAGGTAAACATACTTGAGGGTTAACAGAAAGGCATTTCTGGTTTATGTTGCCTCACAAAAGCATCAAAAAATTCAGCAGAAAATGTGCTGCCAGGCTGACCGAAATAAGAATAAATAAACTATAAAGAAAATCAGAACTTCAGCATAACAAAGTGGTGTGAGATGGGAAGGAGCCTCGAGGCTTCCAGCATTGGGCAGGTCTTAGCTTACCTGACCTTATGGCCTCCACCTAATCAACAACATGCAACACACACACACAAGCCCTGACAGAGGCCCTGCAGCTATCACATTAACATTCATGAATGTGGTTGATTTTCCAGTGAAATGACTAATCTGTGATGTTTTCCCAGCATTCACCAAGATATGCTGTCGATGTGGCGCTGAGTATAAAATCAACATCAACGGTGGCTGTGTGCGGAAAGAAGAATGTGCTTTTCACTGGGGACGTTTGCGCAGACATAAAGGTACTTTTGTTTTTAATGTGAGTAGCATCTCCACCTCTCCTGTGCTCAACTTTCATTTACTTCCATCCCTTTCCTTCTTACTCTCATCCTCTCCATCAGTCGCTGGAGGCTGGGAGACCATCTACAGCTGCTGCTCCGGGGCTGTGGGCTCTCCTGGTTGCCAAGTTGCAAAGGTATCATCCTCCTCAAGCCAACAGATTTTAGATTTTCCTTTTGAGTTATAAGTTATAATCTCAAAGCTTTTAATTTCAGTTTTTAGCCATGTGTTGGTGGTGACTTTACCGCCATGTATTCAATCATGGTGCTGTTAGTGACTTGTTTTCCATCACTCAGTGGTTGATCTGTCAGACAGGGTAGACAGACCTAATGCCACAGACTCGCTCTTCGGTTCCCTTCTGCTAGTGTAACGTCACAGGACGACTATGGGTGGAGCTGTAGAGAGGTTACATTGCTGTCTCCATCTCACTCCTCTGCTTCACTCTTGTCTGTTCCTGTGTCATGGATGAATAAATAGATGCAGTTCTGAACTTTGGCTGAGTTGTCAGCACAGTCATCTATGGTCTGAGAGATTGAGGTTTGAGACCCTGGATAGGAACCCTACTGTGCAAAATATTTTGCTGAAGAACCCTTATTTTAATAATTTTTAATACTTTAAAGAAGTGTAATAAAAGCAAGAAAGAGGATTATAACATTAATTTCTTCTTTTATTTAAATATCAGTGCCAATAATTTTACTGCTTCAACAAGCAGATACAAATACTGCTCTCTCAGCACATCCCAAAATGTGACACTACTGGTAGGTCAAGTGAGGTCCAAAAACACATCTGTAGTTACCACTTAATACCATATGGTGATGCCAAAGAGAAGAAGACTGAGATCTTCAAGATTGCCACTTTAAGAAGTCAAGTATCTGGGTCTCATAATGGCTCAGTGGATTACTGTGGACACTCAATAGGACATTTCAAAACGTGATACCTCTTAATTTGTAGTTTTCCACACATATCTATTTGTTTACTTATTTATTTATTCATTTTGTTAAACAATCACAGACTTAAAATATTTCAATTTCCACAGCAACATGTTCAGGACGGGCGTAAAGAGTCCTTGGATGGCTATGTCTCAACGTTTAGCAAACCTCTACCACTTGACGGCAATGGGGGGGTGTTTGCCTTGGACTGTGAAATGGTGAGTCAGATTTTTTAAAAAGTTTTCATCCAGAAAAACTAAAAAAAAATAGGCTTGATTATTGTAACATAGTTTTAAAAAAAACTACCTCGTCTTTCTATGATCATTAGTTTCAGTATGATGTTAAATAATTAAGTTATTGCTAAATGTTAAAAAAATCATTTTTCAGTTTTACTGCTCAGTGGTGCACAATTCTCTATTGTTTATATTTCATTCACTTATTTTGTCATCCTGGAAACAGTGTTACACAACGCAGGGCCTTGAGCTGACGAGGGTGACGGTCATAGACTCCGAGCTGAAAGTCATTTATGACACGTTTGTCAAACCTGAGAGCAGAGTGGTTGACTACAACACACGGTGAGTTCATCCCCCTTCAGTTAGACCTTAAGTGGTTGGTGTAGGTTATTCATACATTAGCTGGTAAACGAATAATTGTCTTGAGTTATTTAAGGTTGAGAAGTCCACCTTTTTTTACTATAAAAATGGTCGCAATGTAAAATGGTCGCAAAATGGTTGAAACGCAATGTAGTAAAGGAAGTACATCTTGTACATGATTGACAGGTTTTCAGGTGTGACAGAGGAGGACTTGGAGAGCTCCACCATCACCCTGAGAGACGTTCAGGCTGTGCTGCTCAGTATGTTCAGCGCTGAGTCCATCCTCATTGGACACAGTCTGGAAAGTGACCTCCTGGCTCTCAAGGTAGGCTTACTCCAATTTTCAGCATCATTAGTCTTTAACACTTCATATAACAGTTAATGCAATATTTCATTTAATTTACAGTGATATGATAGGGGAAAATCTAAGTTCCCACGATTCCCTTCTTTTGTCTTGTTGTGACTCGTGGCTATGATTTGTAAGAATTATCACATCATCAGCAGGTGTGCACAAAGCCTTTAATTTCCCATTGCTTTCACTAGATGAATCACAGTTTTTAAGCATGAAGCATGCTCTCAAATGAGGTTGTGAATATCTTTATGGCAAAGATATCACTTCCTTTAGAAAGTTAATTCTTATGTAACTACAACACAGAGGACATATATAGCCTCCTGATAACATACATTTTAAGTACTTCTGAGAGTGATAATTGAAAATACAATATCAAACAAATATCATAAATAAGCCAAAATATCGTGACTTACTGGCAATAAATAACGAATCCAGTTGTTAGTAGTTTTTTTTAGATTTTCACTGCTGGTTGTGAAAATTCTTGCTACTTTATCAACAGCTACAGTAATACATTACATTAGTAAAAAATATAATTTATGTCACAGAACAATATACATGATGCTCTATTTAATACTGCTACTGCTGTGCAGGTGTAATAGTGTGATGTTGTTGCGCTATGTGATGAACGGGACGATGAAGTGCCAGCTTTTATTTTGAAGGGCAGCAGTTCTTTGTTATGTTTTCTTTTGTTGTTTTGTATATTGCTAGTGTTGTAGGAAATTGTATGGCTGTGAATGTAAATACTGGATTTCGGAGCATCTAGAAATGTGAAGGAGAAGTTCCAGGAAGAGTCGGAAGTGTAACACAAGTTTTATTTTGTTAAACGGTGGGTTTTTTCCTGGGTATGGCTGAAAGTGCAGCGTTGTAAATGGGGGATAGATGGTGTCTCAGACCCCCACCCCTGTTCAAAGACGGTTTTTCCACTTTCACATAGATCGCTTCTTTAACCCCTCTTTCAAACCAACGGTCCTCTCTGTCCAAGATCTTGACGTTGCTGTCTTCAAAGGAGTGATCCTTTTCCTTTAGGTGTAAGTAGACAGCTGACACTGGACCTCAGGAGTTTGCCCTTCTGTGTTGTGCCATGCGCTTGTTTAAGGGTTGTTTGGTTTCACCAATGTATAGGTCCTTGCATTCCTCAATTGCAGCTGATTTTTATGCAGTACAACCTCTCATTGGGGAAAGTGCCCTGGATTACTGGATTAGGCTCAACAAAGCAGCTGAGATGACAGAACAGTGTTTAGTCAGTAAAGGTGAGCCTGCTACTGATTTGAGTCGTCATGCAGTCATTATGTTTGTTCGCAACTGCCCTGATAAGAAAAAAAATACACAACGCAGAAGTGAATCCACTCCACAGGCACTCAGTAATGGATGAATTTCATTTATTAAAAAAGTGGAACGGACACATTATGTTAGTGATGTTGCATCTGCTGCTATTCAAGTATTTTTATGCCTGTAACACTCACAATTTATAAGACTGGAGAAAACATGGTATTGGTCTTTGTTCCAGGATTAAACACAAAGTTTCTTGGCTGAAATAAAAGTAAATCCTTTGAGATAATGCATTGTCTGTCCTTCTCTGTTTCTCTTTGTATCTCTTGACTGCAGCTTATTCACAGTTCAGTCGTAGACACAGCTATCGTGTTCCCTCACCGACTCGGCTTACCCTACAAACGTGCCTTGAAGAACCTGATGGCCGACCACCTAAAACGCATCATCCAGGACAACGGTGAGAAAAAAACCCAGCGTTTGTATTATTGCTTTTATAAAATGTATGGCATTTTTCTCAAGGATTTAGTGATTATAATGCAAATAATAAAATGGAAACAATAAAAGCAATCTGTAAGGCAATCAAACATATAATATGAAATATATCAAGGTAGTATACCCACATTAAATTAAAGCTGAATTAAATAAAACACACATTCAATGAGTCCAATGAGATTAAAGTTACAAAATTAAAAAAGAGAATGTTTTTCAACTTAAATGAAATAAATTCGCAGGAATGTGACATCACATATCAATAGGAGCAGCCTCATATATTTTCATTTATCTGCATTACAACCATTTGACCAACAGATGTCACACCTCTGCAAACTCATGTATTTTTACTCAAGTGTTGAACTGAAAGCAGTTGACCAAAATGAGTCAAAGCCTTGATTCTTCATCACTTGATAAAACATCTTACTAAAATATTACGTTCTGTCTAGGATTAATGCAAACAGTTTTAGCATGAAAGATTCTTAAAGATGCAGCAGTCTCTTTGGAAAACTAACAGTGTTGCATTTTATTAAAGATCCCTTCTCATCTCTTTGTCTCCTTATAGTTCAAAATTAACATCTTACAGTTGTCATCATTTACTGTTACCAGACTTTTAGAAAGTTGGACGAGTTTTGTTTTATCGTTGATATTGTCAACAGACCAACCAGCAATGAATTGATTCTCCTTACATGTATTGTGAATTTATCCAAACCCTGCTATATCTTACTCTTCTGCACTGTAGGTCGTTAACGAGGCACACTGCTGCACAGAGTGACATGTTGCTTTGCCCTAAAGGTTACAGTCGTTCCTTGTGAACAGATGCCACTGTCCGCGTGCATGAATACGTTTCATTCGCAGGGCTTTGTTCATCTGCAGTCCAACAAATCACAAACCTCAACTAAAATGTGTTCACCTTGGGTTGTGATGTGATGTGTACACTAAACTAGCAAAGCAAAGTGGTGTCTGCTGTACAAGGAACTACTCTCCATAGACTGAAAGTGTGATTGCTGTTATTATTCTTAAGGGTTGCATCTAAACAAACTGAGGTTAACGATGTCTTTGGGTCAAAGAAGTACAACAGTAGTAGTACACGATACTAGTAGTTTATGAACACGATAACAGAGATCAACAACACACAGGAATATGATATGTGACACTATGGATAAACACATAGTACGTTAAAGTAGTATCTGTTCGTTGTTGGTTTGGCTCTGCACTGGAATACCGTAGAAAATCAGCATCCTTATCCTTTAAGACATACGTGATGTAATAAAGTGGAAACTGACATGTTGTCATAACTTTTTAAAAATTTAACAACACAGTATTCAGGAATAAAAAAATCTTTTGCCATTTGCTCCTATGTTTCCAGTGGATGGCCATGACTCCAGTGAAGATGCATCCGCCTGCATGGAGCTGATGTTTTGGAAGATAAAGGAGGATGCAAAAGTCAAAAGATGACCTCTGACCCCTCACCTCCACCTTTGTCAGTTGCACTTCATGCCTTCATGTCGGTTGCAGGGAGATACTAAGGAGAAAGTTCAGGAGGCCTGTGCCTCCTCTCAGAGAGTGAAAGCCGGAGCGTTGGGAGAGAGGGATGGTTCAGCACAGTCCGAAGTTTTCAGCAGAAATATCCTGAGAAGAGCTTTACCTCCTGTCGTACTTGAGAAGTGTCAGCCCCCTCAAAGCAATAGGAGCCCAAATGATCAGTGTTTTCATTATTTCATTTCAGTTATAAATAACGTTAGTAAAAAAGTATTTCTGTTTATTTGAGCAGTGTCTTCTAAGGGCAGTGGGCTCTTAAAACCATTTATAAATAAAACCTTTCTATAGCAGAACTACTTCAAATGGCAGGGCATTGTCTGCTGAACAATGAAAATTAGTATGATATTCATGCCAGGCTGTGTCTTCAGCCTAAATTGCACTATAGAAATGCTCTTGTTGTATAGGGCCCAAGTCTGAGTACCTCATCTGTGTTACAATGCATACACTTCTAATGAATAACACGTTACATGTTCCTAGTTACACATAAGTGCATTGACGTCTTAGAGTCTGTTGAACATTGCTATGTAAATGTGACGGAGGTAATCCTGGGCTCGAACTCGCATTCCTCGCGTCAAAGACGATTGCTCTAGCTAGTGAGCTAAAGGGTCTGATCTCTCTGTCACGGACTGAGGTCGTGCTTGGCGCATCGGGAGGGAAGCTTTACTTTCTACCGCGCAGCTACTAGCTAGCCTGTGCTACACTCTCCCCCCCTGAACTTCACTCCCGATCCGGGTCACGGCACCATTGTGACGGAGGTAATCCTGAGCTCTACACTCGCCCATCGCTCGAACTCGCATATCTCGCGTCAAGTTCCGAGTCGGGAGGCGAACGCTCTAGCCGGTGAGCTAAAGCGCCCGAGCTCTCAGTCACTGACCGAGGGCGTTCCTCAAGCATCGGGAGGGAAGCTTCACTTTCTACCGCGCAGCTTCTCGCTGGCCTCTGCTACATAAATGCACCTGTGTTTTTCATGTTTCACCTCATTTTTTCTGCCGCCGATGCTGTGTTTACACGGCGGTTTTCATCAAGTTAATTTTGTTGGCTCTCCAACCTGAACTAATCCTATAATACTTGATTATGAATAAAGACCCTCAGCAGAAATGTAAAGTCTCTGCTGCTTCCTATTTGGTATAGTATGATTAGTATGGAATATATATCACTGTATTTTGTAGTTCAGACAAAAACACTGACTATATCCACCACTGTCTCCGTCTCATGTGCACTGCATGAAATAGAATCACAGGAATCATTGTTACAGCAGGTATGACATGTCATTCCTCCATAAATACAAAGTTAGAATCAGTGATATTGAATTAGGACTGAATTACTAATAAGAAACTGCGTATCAGCTAACATGCTGTTTTATGTTGATGACTGAAAAAATACCATAGTGCTGTAAATACGCTTTTTTCCTTTTTGTATTTGTTTATTTTTGGTTGTTTATCTTTTTCTATTAAAAGGTATTCGTTAAAACATGGCGTTGCTCTGTGTTTTTATGTGTGGACCGTCCCTTCCCCACGCAAATAGTTTCTGACAGTGTGACAGCTTTTTCTAAGTACAGTGCTGGGCCTCTTGCGTTTCGACCGTCCAAGGCTATATGTCCTTTTTAACAGCAGGTGCAGCGGCTGTAATTCTCCTTTCTTCAGCAGATGTGTAAATTGGAGAAAATAGGAGTGAAATGCTAAACTGAGAGGCCCATCCTTTCTTCGGTGTGTTTGCCTATTAAGCTCCTCCCGTCACATGTCAGTATGCATTTCCCCAGGCCAGGCCACAGACCCCAGGTATTAAAAGAGCCAGTTAGCTGGGATCAATAGCTACACAATGTTCCAGTGACAGGGAGGGGGGCTTCCTAGTGTTTATTGAGTGTTGCAGAGATTTTGAACATGTGGAGCAAAGCAGCTTAGAGGGGTCGTCTTCATTATCAAATTCGATCAGTGCCCCTCTTTCTCTCTCCTCTGTGATCACCTTTGACTAGAGGGGGTCACGAGGGGGAATCTGCTCTGAAACTGACCCCATGCTGGGAAATGGAGAGCTGCATTATGTCCGCAACAGCCAGAGTAAAGAAACACTGAACTTTACTGCTCATGGTATGTGTACTGCAGTGTCGCAACTAATAATGATTTTCATCATCAGCTTATCTTTTAGCTTATCTATTCATTGTTTTGTTTTTTTTAGATTTAAAAGTCTTAGTTTGTCCAACATACCATACAAAGCTGAAAGATACTCTGTCATAAAAGATAAAGAAAAGTAGTAAATGCTTAAGTTTATAGCATGTAATTGACATTTTTTTTAAAATGACTTAAACTGATCTATCAACTAATAAATTCGGCTTTAATGGTATTATGAAAAAATTTATTTAATCTGTTTCATCCTTAACTGATTGACAGCACTAAAAAGATCGAGCTCAGGTGTTAAGTTTAAATGACACTCCAGTTTTGCCTGGAAGTCAACCAAAATCTTACTTACTCTGTTTTGTCGCTGGGCTCTAAAAGATGAGGATGAAAAGATGAAGGCGTGAAAAAACAGGGTCTATATTCTCTCTGCGGTCTGAGTTCACCCCTGCACCCTTGTTGAGCCCACTGTGGGTGCCCTTGACCCCTGGGACACCCAAAGCTGCCTGTCCCTCTCTCTGTCTTTAAGCTATAGCACTCCCGCCTAATTAACGGACTGATCTTGACTCAGTCCCTTGTATTGATCTGCTGGCGTAGCTGTTATTGCCATGCTCCCAGGGGCCAAACAGGAGATCATAGGAAGATAATTGGAAGGTAATAAGTCTCCAGTTCAACAAAAAAGGAATTATTAAAGCCTAATGCATTTTCTTAGGTGAGTAAAATCCAACCAATCGATGAAAGATTTGTTTGCTTCAAGCTGTCATAAAACCTATCCTCATTTAAATTCCACCTTCTGAGCCGCAGCTATCTCCATGTGTGTATGTTTGAGATTTTTTTGTGTGTACTCTGTGTGTTTGCAGCCAGGTCAGTGTCAGTCTAAGCCCTAAGTGTGTCATAGTCAGTGTCAGGCCTCACAGCGTGATCCTGGCACTCAGAGGGGCTTAAGAGGAGCCACTGACCCGCCGCCCGCTCTCTCTGTCTCTCTCAGGTCAAAGGCCAGCCGGCCCTATCGATTCCCCTCGATGAAGAAGTCTTTAGCTCGTCTGCCTGCTCTCCCCTCTTTGGCCCACATGCTCGCGTACCAACATTGCAGCCCCAAAGGCCTCTCAATTGTGCTTTGCATACCGATCGATTCCAGTTTGTGTCCAAGGGGGCCTTCTTTTGAGATAACTGACAACTACAAAGGTCCCCTCCTGACAGGCCCTTGTCAATACAAATTTCCACTATTGATAAGCAATTAAAGAAAGCTTGGGCATAAGGGTGTTGGCTTTCTAAAACATCTGTTAAACAGGAGATGTTAACAAAAAGCGTCTTAGCAAGAAAAAAAAGAAGACAATGATAAAAAGAGAAGAACCCTAACTCCCCCTCTACCATCATTTATCTCAGCTGCCTCACAGTTTCTGTCAATGCTGATATTTTCCTGAAACACGCCAACAAAGAAAATTCATATGAATTAATGTGTATTAAATGATTCAATTATAAACATATTTATTAATAGTTTAAATAATTTTTCAGAAATATGCTGAAGATACGAGCTTTTCAGATGTCAGGATTTTCTGTGTTTTTGTCTTTTGTCAAAAAGAACAGAATATTCTGCTGTTTTTGGCTGCTAGTCAATGACATCACCTATGGATCAAATAATTGATAGATGACCAAGAAAGCAACTGACTGAAATACCTGCTAATTATTAGTTGCAGCCCTAATTTTGTAAATGTATATAATTTATAATTTCCTTTTCTCTTTGACACAAATCATTGTATTATTTTTTGAGGCTTATTGATTCCTCATGATGATTTTCTTTACCACTTTTTGCATCATTGCTTCAGTAAAACGGTGTCTGGTTGGTATCAAATGATTTGTAATAAATGCATCCTATGTTTGCCACAGAAAAATGTTTAACAGGACTTGTAATAGCTAAAGTTTAAAGCTTCATGTTATTTGACATCAAGAAGGATAAAACCTGAGAGCTCTGACAGTGACTATTCACTGTATTCACTGTAATTCCCCTGTGCTCAGTGACAACACTTAATAAACCTGCAAGTTTTCACCTGCTCAGTGGTGAGACGGTTGTCAGTGATGTGACTTAGCCGGGGATAGTCTTTGTTTTTTATTCACTGTAATCCATGCATGTGTAAGTGGATCCTCTGAGAGGAGGATAACTCCTTTTAAGCTGGTTTTAAACACTACAGGAGGCACCGCAATCCAGTAACTTCTCATTTACCTACACTTCAGTCTTAAATGCAAGATTCTCACATCCTGGTGATTAGACCTACTGCACCATGAGAAAGGAAATCAAGTTGAAAAGCTTTTTCTTGCAGGGAATTCACTAAACTGCTGGTTATCTCAAGCACTGATGTGATAAGATGCGTTCAGAGTTCACTGGCTGTTGTGGGAATTTAAAAAGACGAAGCAATCAGTCAGTCAGTGAGCTTTAAGATGACTGAGAACCGAGGCGCTAATTGAAGAGGCCATTACTCATTTCAACTGAACCCTGGTCGTCTTGATGGGTAGGAGGTGAACCCGGCCGAGCCCTGCCTGGCCTGCAGAAGGGGAAATGATCCAGGGGGGGCAGCGAGTGAGTCAGTGGTGGCGGTTCTAGGATGGGGAGGGTCACACACAACCACACTCTTTGTGTGCCTATAATCCCCCCAGCCAACACAGCTTTGGCCAGGTTTCATCATGAAAGTGCCATGAAATAACTACTTTTTTTCTCTCCTCACAGTAAATCTCCCCTAATCCTGCGGGCTGCGGAGACAAAGGCCTCTGGGACCTAATCCTGGAGCTTTTAGTGGGGCTGAGGGGCTGGCCGACAGAGCCTCTTCTAAATGACTTATTTCTATCAGACACTAATATAGCTTGACAGCCAAGAACAGCGAAAGGAGGAGGAAAAAAGCCAGGGGAGAAAAAGAGCACAAACATTTTCACATATTTTGGAAGTCTGAGCAGTTGATTGTGTGCAAGTGTGAGTGGAAGAAGTGAACCACAGTTTAAGGTCTTTACCCTCAAAGTGCACAGCAGTGGAGACATCTCACTTGTTTTTGCAGTAAATATTACAATCACCCCAGCTGTTTGTTTGTGCGCAGTTGATTTTGGTGTAGGAATGTACCTGTAGCATCGTATTTTGCATCATGTGTTGGATGAGAATTGGAATTAACATCTTTTGTTTTCACAATACAATAAAATAACAAACTGCAAAGGTTTACAGTATTTTACAGAATATTCAAATAAACCTTTGAGAGTTTAACTTCTATATTCCAGGATGTTATCTGTAAGAGTCATCGTAATGTTAATTTCAGCTTTAGGTCCTAAAGACATAACCTTACGTCCTTGTCTGTGGTGTCATTTAAGTTTAATGGGGTAAATTGTTCTTTGTCTTATTGGCCTACTCTATATATGTGACACCTATTGGGTGTCTTCTCTGGAAAAGAGAGTCCCTCCCCTTTTGTTCTTCTGGAGTTTTCTCAGTGAAAAGGTTCTTTCTGAGTTTTTTTTTTCCTTCATCTAAATCAAGTCTAATATCAGAGGGTGCTGTATGCTGTGCAGATTATAAAGCTCTCTGATGCAAATTTGTGATTTTGGGCTGTGTGAGCATTTATTTAATGGGAATCATATCTGTTTTATCATTGTGAGTCACATCGTTGTGTATAACACCACTTAAAGCATTGAGGATTAATATTAACAAGCAGCAGCCTCTTCATGAAGTGAGATTAGATGTTTTAACTGACTATGACAGCAGTAAAATAAGTATTCAGACCATTTACATGAATAATGTTAATGAGACTCTGCTGTAAGAAAACTCAATTAGGGAGAAAAGTAATGG
>JANJYP010136554.1:0-14737 GCA_024605115.1 Rastrelliger brachysoma | reverse complement strand
CTGGTTCCAGCTCTTCACTGAAATTGTTGGTTTTTTATGGCTGGGAATATTCTAGATGTCTTGTGCATATCCTGATATATTAAGTATAATTTTAGATATGTATTAGAATTTAAATTTGGGTTATGTTGGTTTAAGCAAACTTTGATTGCACAGTATGTGTTTGTAATGACAGACTCATTGGTGGTATGCTACCTGTGAGTCATACTTTTAACATTTTGAAGCACACCTGGTATTTCAGGTTCCTCAACATTTCTCATTAAATTTGCGTCATCCACTTAGTGAAATCAAGCGATGCAGCACACTCAAAGCTTACATTAAAAAGTCTTTACAAAGGAAGAATGAGACCTATGCCTGGGGTAGACTCTAAAATCTCAAAATAAATTCATGTTTGTGCAATCCATCAAAATAAAAGCACTCTGCATCCTAATATTAAGCCCAACAGTCAAGCCCACCTCCATTGCAGCTGTCCAGCCCCACTGCCCCGCAGCCGCTAATGATACTGACCTCCCGATGACACAGATACCTATCTCCTGCCTCCCTCCTCTTCAAGGTGCACATTTTTCTCTTCAATGCCGAGCCAGCCGCCATCTGCCACAGCTCACAACTCTCTGACTGACTGAGTTCATGATTAACTTAATATTTTTTTTTATCTTCTAAACCTCTGCTCAAAACAATGCTTCCCACTGAGGCAATAACAATTTCTCTAAGAAGTTGCACTCCTCATGATTCAAAATCATAAACTCAGCATGTGTCAATGAGGATCCTTTCCCTGATTTTTGCAAAGATGAATAAAACAGGTTGAGGGGAAATAGGCAGAGATGCCCAATTAAAGAAATTGTTATTGTGAAATAGCGCAGGATCTCATCGGGATTTTGCTTCAATAACTATCCCATTCCAGCTTAAATGATCTATATGAGCAGTGAAGAGAGGAGGGAAAGGATGTTTATATGTGTGTGGGAGGGCGCGTTCGTTACAAGATGGAGAGAGATGGAGCAATACAATTTATTCCTTAAGTGAGGTAAAGGCCTTATTGCCTACCATTAACAGAGCAGAACGTCGGCACGGGCTGATAATTAAGTAATCCATGAGAGCATGAGCAATATAGGACAATCACTAACATCCTCTGCTGCTTTGCCACATCAAGCCATTCACCCTTTTTTTTTTCTTTTTCTTTTTTTTTTCTTCCAACATCATTTTAGATTATGCTGGAAAATATTATTGCATTGTGATTTGAAACTGCTGCTGTGGAGGAAAATGTTCTGCTCGCAGCACCAAACAAATGATTCCACTGAGATGAACTCATTCCAAAGACGCGTGTCGCCTGTCACACTTTTCTGATTTGCTCCCTTTGCAAACTTTCAGTCCTGTTGAGCATTAGGAGGGATTGTTGTTAGTTTTATTTGCGAGTGTTGACGTTTTGTTGTCTGATGCATACGGACTTGTATCGATGATTTATGAAGCAGATTTACCAATATATGTCTCTCCTAACTTAATTTAAGGGTAATGGTACAGTTTTCTTATTCATTCATTCAACATTCAGTGAAATCTCATGTCCATAACAGCACAAAATGTTAGTATGACAAAATTAGTGACAAACTTTATAAACCTTATATTAGATATGTCATAAACTGATTTCCTGAGAATAATACCTAAATGATTTTCAAGTGTGAAATTTGTTTTGTGATATAACTTTAAAGTTTGATCACTGAAGTCTTGTTTTATAATCGAATATGAATTCATTGCAAATACCCCTAATAAAAAAAAAACAAAATACATTAGACAACTACTTCACTTCACAAGACTGCTTCCACATTGCTGGCAGGGGGGCCAGAGCTCCCAAATGCTTAACAGTTTGGTGCCATTAGCAGCGTTACAATAACAGAGATTTTTGTGGTATATGTGTAAGTTTGAATGTGTAAAAACGCAACATGCCTTAATTGATAACTAAGATTGCTGCCTCGTACTCGTGCACTAGTTTTCAGGCTTTTATTCACCACACAGAAAATGACACTTTACCACTCATAGTTTTGGATGCTTTACTAGCCTTAAACTATTTTTACTGGGATACCAGCTGAACGCATAGTACTGGATTCCACTCACAGATGTGATTTTTAGGATCTCTTATACGTGTTAAATAAAAATCAAGCTTTAAAATACAAACCTAAAAAAAACAAAAACTAAAGCTCACCTACTTAACCACAGTGAAAGAGTGGAAATGATTATGTCATGTCTGCACACTGACGTCAGTTCTAAGGTTTGAATTTAACATATTAGACTATTAATATTAATAAAATGTAACTTTTTAATATTACAAGAGACTATAAACTAACTGGAAATGACAACAAATTAAAAAAAACTCAAGTAACCACATATTTATATTCATATTTTACCTTATATTCACCACCATGAAACTTACTCAGGTGTTCAGCCATGTGCTCAGTATCACATGACCACATCACTGATCAGACCTTAAATTCTGTGCAGTGAGGTGGAAATGATAGTTATCCTAAAGTGCAAAGTGTTTTTTTTAAATATAAGAGATAATATAAAAGAGAAACAGCTGATTTGATTAAATGTTATCTGTTTGTCATTTGTATTTGACATTTGTAAAATTTATGGTAATTTGATTAAATGCTAAGTCTAGCCTATTAATACAATAAAGTAAAACTTCAGAACTCCAGGATAAAATCATTAAATGTATGGTTTTTAAAACTTGAATTGATTATTTATTGGTCTACAATGATATATGTAAGAATGTTGTAGTCTTCAGCTTGATTCAAGGAAACAGTTGAATAGTTGAGTAACCATGCAAACTGTGTGCATAGTCTGTCGACATCACAGTTTTTTAGAAAAGCAAGAGTCACTCTCACTTTATTCTCATGTTGTCTTTGTTCGCATCTTAAAAGCAACATCAACAACAAAAACAAAACAAAATGGGGAAACGTCTTAACCTGCATTTCATCATGTTGATACAGTTGCTCCTGAAATATTTATCCAGATTGCAATTTACAACAATCCACAATTTACGACAGCAGTCTGTATCATCCATCTCCCCGCTTGTCCAAATGCATTTCCTTTGTTTCTTAAAAGAAATCGAATCAGGGGAGGTTTAGGACAAGACTCTTCAATTTTTTTTCCTCCTCGCCTTTTAACAAACGGTAACATTTTAATTCTTGCTTTCATCCCTCAAGACTGAAAATACAATTTCATGATCACCTCGCTGCTAGAGCCATGTTTAATAATTCCCAATTATGCAGCCAGGCACCTAGTCCACAGCGTGAGCCGCACCATGCTGCCTGAACAGCAGCTGGCCCGTTGCTCTGTGTGTGTTCAGTCACCTTGATATCATCGATGAACATGTTCCCCCATCTTAGCAGGTTACAACGCCAGGACCTATGCTGTTGTATTAATAATACAGCATGGTATTGTCCAGGAGGGAGCTTACTCTGTGTCTCTGGCTCCAGCCTTTTTTCTCCAATTTGTTACGCAGTTTACCCAAACACGGAGCGTGGAGCGTTTCAGGCCCTGCATGTGGCGGATGCACCGGCGCACAGGGACCCTCTTGCACTTTACTGTGTGAGGGGGGAAAAAAAAACACGCACCACCGTACTAAAGAAGTGACAACTCTGAAAGCGCTTGTATTTACAGCGCAACTTTCAAACCACAAAGAGTCAGTCCCTGTTTTTACTTTAAAGCGTTTCTAACACACATAAGGCTCAATAGCAATTTCTGAACCGAAGAGCTCCCAAAAGCTGTCAACCATTAGAAGTGGTAGTTATAGTCACACAGGTGCAGTTAGTATATAGATGTGCTAAGTTTTGTGAATTGTGAACTGAAAATTGTCACCTCTGCTGATCAAGAATACCCTACTGGGGTAAAAGGTGTCATTGAATCACCTAGCTGACATTTGCCTTTACTGACTATCAACTTGTCGATTCCCTTGCAAGTGCTACATTGCTATTAAATGATAATGACTGATGTATGGATGCGTAGGTAGCATTTTACCGTTGTGGTGGCTGAAGGTGGATGAATTTTTTTTCTTTTTTTAATATACTGCTGCGAAGTTCAGCCTATGTCAACACATATTAGAATCTTATAAACCACAGCTGAGTATAGTTACAAATACAGTATCCTTTATTTGAGTATGTAAATACTTAAGTAAAGCACAGATACTTAAATTTGTTCTCAAGTGTTGAGTAAATATACTTTGTTACATACCCCTATCATCACTGAGACTTGTGGGGATGTTTTTGCTCAGTAATTAACATCAGCATCATAAAATAATCAGAGACTTCATCTAAATGTAGTGTAAACCCCAAAAATATAGATCAGCTGACCCCTGCAGCACATGCGAGCAGATAATTCATAGACTTACACGGCGACAAGGTATTTAAATCTGAAAGAAAACTACAAACACTAAGGGTGAAGATTGCAGTAAGACATTTTTATAACCAGTAATGAGTCTGTGACCAATAGGTAGCAGGGCTCATTATTTCACTCTGTTAATACTGAGGATTGGCGGAGGGTGTGTTTTGCTGTGGTGTCTGAAAATGTTTTTCTTTGCTCAGTGTGTCTTCTGCATTTCCTTCCTGCTCTTTGTTCCTCAGCTAAACATGTCTCTAAGTCACCCCGGGTGTCGCAACGGGACGCGCTCTCACCCTCCAGCAACGCTTTATATCAGACTATCGCCTCAGTGTATGTTGTGTAATACTACATTACAACATCAGCTTGTGGTTCCTTTTTATGTTTCGTGGCATTACAGTTGGGGGGGGGCTCACTGTACACCTTGTACACATAATGCTAAATATTACCTACTAAACCTGTGTGTGTGTGTGTGTGTGTGTGTGTGTGTGTGTGTGTGTGTGTGTGTGGGTGTAAATATACATGTCTGCTATGCTTTTCTTGCTTTCCCAAATTAATACCACCTAAGCTGTATGCATGAGTCCTGATGAATGGAATGAATGGAAGTGTGTGGAGGGGGGAGAAATAATAAAACAGACACATACACACACACACACCTGTAATATGCCTGAGCATCCATTACATTACACAGTGAAGCTATTCAGGAATGAAAACTGTGACTGGCCAGTTATGACACAATACAGTTCATTATTTTATTTTTCTAAGCTTTTTTTCTGTCTCCACTTTCCCCCTCTCTTTCTCTCTCTGTCTCTCTTTCTCTCTCTCTCTCGTCTCTGTCTCTCTCTCTTTCTCCCTCCTTTCCTTTTTTGTGTATTGCATGTCACCTTTAATACTCCACTCCCTCTCCATATGGAAGCAAGCACAAAATTAGTGATTGCAGGTTACGTGGAGGTCAAAAGTCTGATCAGAACCATGTGTTCCGAACATTATGTGTACATTTTTCACGTCACTCCTCGTGGAAATCAATCGTTACGATGACCCACCCATGTACTCTCAAAAAATCGGGAAAGCCTTTTTTTTTCCCCCATACACTCGCGTGGCAAATGCAATAGACGAGGAGCAACAACTACTCATGCACGGAAAGTGTTGTTTGTCAAGATGTGGGCTTGAAATACTGAAGAAACACGCCTGAGGGTGCTCAACTATTAAACTTTGTTTTTGATCTACTTGGGGAGAAGTTGCATCTCTTTTTCCCTCCATCATTTACCACATCAGTCTCTCCCATGAGCAGAGTGATCTTTATTGTCTAATATTGCTTGTCAAAACCTAATTTTTCGTCATATTAAACAGCAGGGATTTGATGACATTTCTGATTTGGAGTGTCATTTCATTCACGTTTCCTGAAAGAAATCTGAAACATAAAACCAAAAGTGTATTTGTAGCAGAGAGCGGCAACTCTGTATATGTGTGTGTGAGAGAGACAGCTCTGATGTACAGTATGTGTGCATCTGAGGTCAAGGGTGTGCACACATGCTTAGGTATGTGTGCATGTGTGTGTGTGTGTGTGTGTGTGTGTGTGTGTGTGTGTGTGTGTGTGTGTGTGTGTGTGTGTGTGTGTGTGTGTGTGTGTGTGTGTGTGAGTCTTGTTGTGTACCGGTGCACAGGGGCCACACAGGCCTCTTCAAAGCAATCTCTCTCCATATGGTGTTGTGTGCTGTGAGCGGGTCAACTTGCAGCACAACTCTGGAGAGGGGGATTTTCTCCCTACCCCATTGTCTGTCCACAGAGCCTGCGGAGAGAGCCTGCCGCTTTCAGGGCATCACTGCCAGCCCCTAATATGGCAAATGAATGCATGAGCGAATACAAGGGTGAATAACTGAATGAATAACCAAAGACAATTTACATAATTGCACATAGGGTATGTATTTTCAAACGTTTGAGCAGCTATTTGCATATTCACACTCTATAGAAATTATTCAGTCAATACTGTAGATCCATCATGTAAATACAACTCCTTTGAATTAACGGAAAAACGAAAAAGAAAAAAAAAAAACCTACTCAAACAATAATAATGTTAATGATGTTTTATGCCCTGAGGAAAGATCTCCTCCCAGCCTCTAGAGCAATTGCTGTCAGAATATGAAGTGTGATACCAAAAATTCAGTTATGACATGTTTGCTTAGCAGGTAAATATGAAGAAGGAAAAAGGGGGTGGAGGGGTGAAGACGTTTTCTGTGTTTCTTTATTCTTCCTTTCTTCTTTTTTCCCTTTCTTGCCCGCAGCATTGATCTGAGCCTGAACAAACCATCCATTTCATCCATCTCATATGTCAAGGGGTCTTTGTTACACACATGTGATCACAGTTTGCAAGAAACCTCCTCTGCAAATTGTTGCCACTGTCTTGTTGCATCATTTGAAGTGCTATTTCCCCCTCATGTCACCCTCCTTTGTGATCAATATAGACACAGGGTGTAGGTGCGCCCGACATCTTTTTGAACTATTCAAAAGCGCCACTGCCGCTCCTCGTTCCTTTTGTTGTTGTTTTAAGCGGGATAAGAGGCCAGTTAACCTTCACGTCGCTTTGCTTGAGAATACAGGTTGCTGGGTGGTGGATGCAGAGAGAGAGAGAGAGAGACAGGGGAGGAGGGGCATTGAAGTGCAGAGAGTGGCAGATGAGGAGGGAGATGGGGAGGAAAAAACGAGGGTAGGAGAGTGNTGTGTGTGTGTGTGTGTGTGTGTGTGTGTGTGTGTGTGTGTGTGTGTGTGTGTGTGTGTGTGTGTGTGCTGACCTGCCTACCCTTCACCTTTTGTCTCACTGTGTGGTGCTGTAGTGAGTGCTGGAGGAGGACATGTGAAGAGCCGGACTCTGGCCAGCAGAATGGCACCCCTGCCTGGGTTTTTCACAATCGGCCCCTTCCCCCCCTTTCACTCTGTCTTCCTGGCCTGCAGCTAAAAACACATATTTTCTCTGTTTGGCGGGTGGAGTTAGAGCAGAGGGGAACCAAACACATCAAAAGCCCAAGGATGGAGTATGTAGTTGTATTTGACCAGGTCAGTCAACATCGTCAGACCTGACGCTGCGCATGAAGAATGGCTCCCACACCTTCCCTCAATCATCTTGTTTTGCATGTGGCAGTCCACAAGCCTCTGTGCCTCATTTTGCTTGTCATACTTTTAAATTTCTCTTGTTTGTCGGCCATAATTCATCTCATGAATTAGTCATGAGAATAACCGCTTTCATTTAGAGGCTTTAACCTGTGCAAAATCCTCCTTGGCTGACTTGACAGTGGCACACGCACCCACATACAGTATTGGGTGGGTGCCGCAGGCAGGAAGCGTGGAGCTGCGGTAGATTTGCAGCACTCTGTCCACAAACGGGGGGGAATGTAAATGAGATGGCCTGCGGTCCTGAGGGGGGGAACCGCCGCTGATTACTGTCCACCACATTAAGCACCACTCGTTCCCTCCCACTCACACGCACAATCATCTCATCATATGCAAAACAGGAGCCTTCCAGTGTGGAAAACAACAACAGTAGCATTAATGAAACATTTGCTTTTAATACGCTTCTGAGTAGCATGTCATTTGCCGGAAAGATGGAAAGATGCAGCGCTTTTTAAAGGAGCATCACCCAAGTGAAGACAGAACATCAACTCACAGTAAAGAGCAGGTCACAGTGCTGTGCTGGTCATGCGTAGCCCATAAATGTTAATACAAGATGCCTCCCACACTCCTTTTTGGCAAGTCTTCATCATGTGGGCTATCTCCTATTTGCGATTACAGACAGACTCACTTTTTTTTTTTTTTTATTGTCGTTGATACAGTGTTGTGGCCTTTTGTTGTTATTTTTCTCTTGGGATTGTTTTTCACATTTTGATTTACATTCGCATTATCATATAATCTAAACTTGCTAGTTAGTAGCTAGTTGGTGAACATAGTGTAGCATTTAGCTGCAAAGGAGGCACATATTTTCCTCAGGGGTCAGTAGAAATTAAAACAGACTTAAAGGAGAATGAATGTTTTGACTTATTTTTGCCATGTTATTCTTTGGTATTGTGATCTTTACTTGCTAATTAGTAGCTAGCTGGTGAACATAGCAGAACATTTTGCCAAAAAGAGCCACCTCAGATGTTGGTAAACAATAAAAACAGGCCTAAGAGAGTGAATATTGGATGTATGTGTCCCATTTGGCTTGCATTTTATCATACCATTCCTTAATATTATCATATTATCTTTACTTGCGTACCCTTTAGCCGCTATAGAGGCAGTTGATCCCCTCAGGAGTTGATAGAGAGTAAACACAGACCTGAAAGAGAGTGAATTTTGGATGTTCACCAGATGGACAAAACACAACTCCAAATGAATGAAAGTTGCTTCATAACTGCTGGATGTGGAAATAAACAACAGTTAGCTAAAAAAGCTCATCACAGCAACATGAAAGTCAATGTCAGTATTGTTTTCTCTGTCCCCAAGTGACCAAAAAAACCAAAAACAAACAGTTGGCTGCTTGTATTTGTTGCTGATGACTTACTTTTTAGAAATGACACCGCTTTCTCAGATCTCGGAAATTAACTTGGGAAAGGAATGATGGCCCAAAGTACAAAAAAATGAGAAACGGGTTGAAATAAAGGACAGTAATACTTAAAGGGGACAACAACCTTGATGAATTATGGAAAGATAGATTAATGCTGATAGTAGACACTTCCTGTGCTGGTTTGTCAATACAATCGGCTTTCAGTCACAGATGCACTCAATAGGACAACAAACAGGAGCGTGACCCAGCACAGATCCCTCAGTAGACTCATAGTAACTTGACAGATTCTGACAATAGCGGAGGATGCAGCACGATATTAACATCGCATATTTGTCGGTGACAAATACAGCAAAAGCCCGACACTTCTTGTGTATTTTACTCATATCCACTCAGCAAACAGGCGCCGCTGAGTTTATTTACAGCGAGTCGCGAGTTCTGCAACGGTTAACACATTTGTACTCCCTGAATGCTTCATTTATTAAACTGTGTCGGCGCAATTTGTTCACTTAGCTACATGCCTACCTATTTGTTCCTTTACATGACAGGGTAGAGCTTCCTGTCAGGAGTGTTTTTGTTTCCTCTTAGTATGCTTGCAGCATTCAAATGTGCTGAACACACAGAGTGCACCCGGGTGGGAGAGGAATAGAAGGGAAGGAGAGTAAGCAGACTGGAGTAAACAACGCTTTGGCTCTTTAAATAAAACATTTGTTTGTGATTGAGGCTTCATGATGTGAACAGCATGACCTGTTTTACTGGGAGTCTCTAAACAGCCAGCCCGTCGCCCTCGCAGAAACAGATCCCATCTCTCTACCCACAGACTCAGGGCCTATTTATATTGCATGAGAACAAATTTTTTTGACAACTTGAGTGATAGATTTGTACAAGGCCCAAATGTTTTCCTTTTCTGCAGAGGCCCTGTCTGAGTGACATAAATTGCTATTAATAAAAATTTTAACAATACATGGCAAATGAGTTTTTTCTGTTAACATGGTATGAGCAGGAGCAAATGGTGCTTGTTGAAGGCTTCCTGGGAATAGGGGCGCTGTCTGAGTCAACATTTGAAGAGAGCAGGTTGGGGTTGGAAAGAAAGCATGTGGCGCTGCAGTCTCTGAAATAACACAAATGCATGAGCGTCTCACAATGGAGAAAGCACAAGCTAACTGACAGACTAGACCACACTAATACCAGTTATTTCTTCATCTTTCAAATTCATGGCCATCACTGTAACCAGATATTTGTCAGCGGAGCAGTTCATACTGTATCAATCTACAGTAAATGTGCAAAACGTTTGAGAGCACTTTTCAGAAAGGACTCGCATTAATTGAATCCAAGTAAAAAGCCGTTATTCTTTATTGATTTTCTTCATTAAATCAATGGCAGAGAAGGAGATTTACAGTACAGCAGATGATATGAAGCAGATGAGTTAGAGGAGGATTTTTAATCTTTAAATTTTTATCCTCAATGGAAGGAACCACCAACTTTACACATCATGATCAGTTTACATGTGACGAAGAGCACTACTCAACTGTACAATGCCTTCTGCGGTTTTGGAGGATCTTTCTAAGGTTTGGAAAATTATCCTTGATGATGTCGACTCGAGTTAAATCACTATAAATTTATAACTCGTGCTTTACATATTGTGGGTGTAGCATTTGAAAAGGTTAGACATTCACTAGGCAGAGGCATCTCTAACCATTATAGAAGGTTAAGCTCCAGCAATAGTAAAGATATCTCGGTCTCTGCAGCATCAGTTTTGACTTTTCTTTTTAAAATATGTTTCACCCAAATCCTGCAGCTTTTTGGACAATGTCTTTCTCTGAATAATCTAGAATTTTCAATAGTTTTACTCTCCATAGGACTAATTCTAAAGAAATCTGTTGACTATGTATTTTTTAGATTATTCTGCATGAAAGAGTTTTAAAATGATACATTACTGTTGACCTTCTTTTTCAGCAGCTCAAATTTAATGAAATTCAAGTGCATTGCATTAGGGTGGAAGAAAAATAGGAGATTGTTATCTCAGATGATCTGAGCAAATAAAATCAAAGCAATATGCAAATGTCCAGATATCATTAGAGGTAAGAGAAAAATGCAGTTTTTTGTGTGATTTGTGTGATCTAACCCTTTATACGTTGTAGTGACGGTGTAGATGCATAAAGACAGCAAAGACTCTTTGGTGCACTTTTTGTTTTTATTTCTCAATCTCATCCTTGCTCTTGTTATTTACTATCAGTGCTCATTAAAGACCGGCTGTGCTGCATTCAAAGTCCACGCATACACACCGCTGCATGACAGCAAGCCGGCCAGGATTCCACAGTTGCCTCTCTATCTCCCCTCCGTGCATTTTGTCTCTCACTTTGTGCTGAAATAATTAACTGCGTGCATGTTTGAAGGCGGGATTACAGTTTCCTAATTGTAGCGAGCGTTGTCATGGAGACTATCAGGCCATCGGTGAATAAACAGCCTTACTTGGCAGTGTTTGGCTAAAATGGGGCTTTGTGCAGATGTCAGACACAGATTTATGATGGTGAAACAGATTATATTTGGCAGGAAAATCAATAGGCTGACCACTCCGGACTGGCTGCTTATTTTGATAAACAGCTCTGTGGATGTAACCTGCCCAGAAGCTTGTCTCCTCATCTGTTTGCTCTGCTCTGAGAGCGTATACTTCCACAGCTGCATGGATGGGTTTTACTTCAGCTTCATAAAACTCCAGCCTTTTACTCCTGTAAGGCTAACAGATATTTAGTGCTTTACAAAATAAAGCTTGTAGCAACAGTAGCAAATTAACATTAGTTTTTTTGATAAAGTTAACTAAAGTAAAAAAGCACAAATACCTTCATTTACCCCTTAAGGTANCATGGATGGGTTTTACTTCAGCTTCATAAAACTCCAGCCTTTTACNCTAAAGTAAAAAAGCACAAATACCTTCATTTACCCCTTAAGGTAACTTGAATTCCATTATCGTGGAGATGAAGTTGAAGACATTTATCATAGGAAATTAAAGTGACAAATAGAATACACTTTATGTATCTCATTTTAAGGGAATATTTTGAGAATATGTCAAGGATAATATCGCATCATGAGGAAGTTATGGAAATAATTTGCAAACATCTGGAAAATAAGATTCTCCTTTTGGTTTTTATTTCAGTGACATGCAGCAGTCAGAGAGCAGAACGCTGACGACAAGAAGTTGATGACAATAACAGTTATAGTGTAGTACGATGTAATTGTGATGACATTATAGGGCCTGCAGCTTGTGTCTGCACAGTAGGATTCAGTGAATAGTTGTGGACGGTGGATGGACAGTAATACAGTGTTAATAGTGTCATAACCCAAACAAACTGAACGTGCTTGGCAATCGACATATGAAGGGAAAAATACAGTTATGTCTGGAATAATTTAAAAATAACCAAAATGTTATGTTTGCTAAATTTTCAATGAAATTGTCATCTGTGCCATGGCCGACAGTAAATCCTCTTTTGAGTTGATTTGTGACCACATATTCCATTATTTATTATATCTACTTCCTCTTAGGCACAAGAATTGTTCAATAAAAACTATTCATATATAAATATTTCCACATTACATTTTTCAAAGTTAAATAAACATCTGACCTCATGCTACTTTGACATAAGCCGCTCGCTTGATCTCAGAACTAACACAATGAAAACTTTTAATTGCTTTAAACCTACACTTCATCTTAAATTATACATCACAAACTGCAGCGTCGAAGTTTTTATCAGCCTTTAGCACAATACGCTGTCTCACAAGATGCAGCATGAATATGAGTGCGGTCAAAGGTGCTGCAGCAAAATAACTGAAATATTCTATTCTGAATTTATATCACAGCTGCATTTGGGAAAAGAAGTGAGAAAAAAAATCATATTTCATATGAATGAACACAGTTTTAAACATGTATTGGATCATTTTACAATTCTGCAATATAAAGTCAGATTTATTTAGTCATTTTATTTTGGTATATTTAGACTTCAATGTAGTACACACACTTTCACTTAATTTGTATGATTAGACCTCTGCGTGCAGAAACACTTGATGACATGTATCTGACCCTACTGTTAGTTTTTAAGGCTAGCTACCTTACACCTTCATCCTTATTATTGGTCCATGGAATATAACTCCACCCCTATCATCCTGAACAGAGTCCTGATTTGGCAAAAGTAAAAAAAAAAACTGTTAAGTCTGTGTGTTTTCATGTGAGGTTAAAATAAAGATTTAAATATCTAGCCAACTGAAACTGTTACAAAAATTACAAATTAAATATTGACATTTTCACTATATAATGACTTTAATTAGTGGAGAAGATGACAGTGTTCTTCACACAGTAGACACTATTTAAACACATGTCCAAACTGTGAGAATACCAGTACTTTAGTGAAAAGAGAGACTGTTGTACTTTTGCAAACATACAAACTGTGAGTAGATGTATGTTCAACCACAAGTTTTGCCATCACATTTTCTTTTTTCCCTCTTGTTTACTTATCTTATGAAACAGTGCAAAAGCTTAAGAAGTCATCCAGGTGACAGTCACACTGTCTGCTTGGAACAGCTTCCACAGGGATGCTCAGCTCATAACCCTTCTCCCTCATGGACAATTTAAGTCGACTGTAAAGATGAGAGCTCAAGGCTATTGATCACAGTAAACTACTTATGTTTTTATCAATGCCGCGCTATTGATTTTGTATAATTCACTGTGTGATGGTCTGTGTGAATATGAAACTGGTTGCTACTGTAAAGCAACATGCTTAATCCACCTTACAGTATCTGGTATGGAGTTAAACAAAAGTAAATAATTTAATGAGCCAATTTAATCAGTCAAAGCATTTATAAATATAAAAAGGATTGCTGTTAGCTTCCATCTTGATGTTTTATTTCGGATACTGACAGAAACTGCTGGGCTATATGCTTTAGGGTTAGAGAAATGTAGCTATAGGATCCAAATGTGCTCCAGCCCTGCAATAATGATAAATCCCCATTCATACATTTAAACAGTAGGTTATGTCTTAAACATATTCACTCTCCACACATGCCTGCAACCTTAAAACGAGTTCAGTTAACAGTCAGGAGAAAAACATTCCAGGAACAGGAAGTCAATAATGCCGGTATCCCCCTCAGGGTGCACATTACCATTGTTGTGAGCCAGGTTAATGTACTTCAAACAAGGTTTATTATATACTGCAGTTCACAATAGTGAGGTGAGGAGTGTAGCAGTCATGTGCTTGTAGGTGAGAAAGGAAGCTGATCACTTCTGTTAACCTTGTCTGTGGTTTTTGGGTGCAGTGACTCAGCTGTGCTGGAGAAAAGTATCTCTAACAAATTGTTATTGTGGGTACTGATTCACCTCACCTGATCTTGTTATGACGGATAAAACGGAGCACTTAAAGGACCACTCTGCCAATGTACAACCTCATCTCTGTCTATTTGAATTAGATATACAGTGTGAAAAACAACAGTTGTTTTTAATGTTAACGTGTGTCTCTGGGGCGCAGCCGCTAAATCTGTTGTTCACTCGGCACCAGGGACGTCATTTAACAGGCACAGTGACATAGTTTGGGACAAGGGAGAATACAGGCTGCCAAACGTGGGTCTGTGTAAACACTCTTTCCTTTGGCTAGAGTAACATGGTAGGCGAAGTAAGCATTAAAATACTTAGCATTCTTATAGCAAACTTCAAAATGTGACAATATTTGCAATAAAAAACAAGATAAATATAACTGACTGCAACACACGCAAGTACGATATATCGTTTGGGTAGTGTGCAATGCGTTCTGGTTGGTTTTTTTTCCCCTTAAAAGCACTATTGAGAATTCACATGGAACA
>JANJYP010136419.1:0-19186 GCA_024605115.1 Rastrelliger brachysoma | reverse complement strand
CCACTTCTCCAATGGGATTTTACCTGGATGTGCAGAAAACTACAAACACATCATCAGCTCAGAAAAGGATGTAAAAGACTGAGTCACAAAGGACGCTGTAATTGAATGGAAGCCTATAAAGATGTTTTCATTTTGATTTGATATCAACAACATACTGTGCTTTATTGATGTCGATATCCATAAATACAAAAGTAGAGCAATGAGTGGCTAAAATTGAATGGCTAAAAAAATAGTTTTAAGCTTGTTGGTTTAAAGGATTATATGAGTGTTTGTTCAGATAAGAAAGCAGAATCGAAAAATTGATTCTTGCATCCTTACAATTATTACTTACAGGTTTTGTAGTGGCTAGCATTAGTTGGGAGGATGAATAGAATCCCATCACAGAGAAAATATAATAATATTTCTAAATTTACATTACAAACCTAGATATCAGTGTAAATAAATTGTGATATGATATATTTCCTGCAAAATATTTATTGATATTGACACTGAAAGGATTTTGATTAATGGAAAGGTCCAATAGAAATATGGTTTCATAATGAAATTATGATCATTTATTTATAACATTTTCATATATTGTCTCATAAATCCAAAAGTCTTAAAAAAAAAAAACACACACACACACACACACAAAAGCACATTGCGACAATAATAAAAGCTGTGCATGAGATGCCAAAGTACAAATATGTATATGCATTGGCAAAAGTTATGCCAATGCAAGTTTATGACTGTTGGAATAACAGCTATTTTAAATACATTATCCCTGGCTAGATTTATAACAGCTGTCTGAAGAGTCCTATGTGTTACGGGATGTTTTAGGTTAATGGACTGGATATAGAGCCTTGATAGTGGGGACTGAGTGGTGCCTATTATTTTACTTGTAGTTGATGATCCAAGAATATTTTGATTTGTTTGCACATTGGGAGTCACTCTAGCAAAGGCAATGGCTTTGCAATTGATTTGAGGTGCAGGTCAGTATATTAAAGCCCACCAAAGTTAACTCGGAAAGCAAATGTATCATACATTTTCCCTTAGAGATAAGGACAACTGTCTTAAAAAGGAGACATAATATTGCGATATTTATGATTTTCTCTTATTTATATAATGGGTTTATGTCAGACAGCAATGCTAATATGCTGCCTGCAAGTCAAAACCGAGGCTTCAAAACACTTTGTTTGCAAAGTTTTATTCCACGTTGAAGATAATCTGAGAGCAGAACATTTACACATGCCCATGAACAGCCATGCATTCCATAGCTTTAGTTGCTAAGGTTGTTACCTGGGCTTTTCCATGTGCTGTGTGTGTGTTATCCACCCTCATATTTTTGATCAGATTTTGGTTCAAATGAGTACAATTGTATATAAGTAGTTGCCATTGTCAATAATAAGATAAAAGTTGTGAAATCTAAGTAAATAGACAGAAGCTAAAACAGCCTGTTCTAATACACAAGCTGCACTAAGGGGCTGTATGAAAAGGTAGAAGTAGACGCTCAGATAAGAATATAGACCTGGAAATTTTCAGAATATGGCCACTTTTAATCATAAAGAGCATATAAATATTTAGAGATACATGGTTTTAATGGGACAGTGACCATTTACAAATTAACTCTCCCAAACAAACAAATCTACACATAAACACATGCAGGGCTGGTCAACTTAAACAGCAGGATTATAAAGCCCCCCCCTACAAAACAATATGGTTTGTGGTTTTATCTACTCAGCGAGCGGTCACACAAGGGATTCAGATATCACATCAGCAGGAGGTCCCACTATTGTGTGCACTGATCACTTAAGCATCTATACAGCCAAAAACCACTTTTGGCACAATATGGAGTCCGCTATGATTTGTATGCCCTGGGGTTTCAAATTGGTCTCAGTAGACTGGACACAACGACTGTTTCATATTGCTGCCACGCATTTATGATGCAGCATTACCCTCTTAATAATTTCACCTCAGTCACTATGGAAAATGCATTAACTCTCAAGACCAAAGCTATACATTTTAATCAACGTCAAGTGAACAAGTGTGCACTCATTCAACAGAAATAGCTGAAAAATGGGGCAGTTGAGGGCCTCTTAAGTAGCCTTGATAGCTGCCCAGAGATTTGCCTGTCGCAGTATTAACACCTCAGATTAGCAGGCAGTGCCCAGTTGCTAGCTGTAATCAGAATGCTGATCTAGTATAATCGCTTTTCAATATTAAGCAAGCATGCTGGTTTCAGGCCTGGCTCAGTGAAGACATCTTAAGCAGCAGCGGGTCAAGGAACAGATTTCCAATTCAAGCACAAAAAAGGACTTCCTGTTAGCAAAAGGAAACTGAATTTTTGAGCACAAATGTCATTAAACAGGTTTTTTTAATGCTTGTGTGTCTGTTCTGACTTGCTTTGATGTCAGTCGATGATACCCAGCTCCACCAAGTCATATTTAAGGATGAAGTACATCCTGTGTCTTTCAGCATGCCTCCTGGGCCGCTTCTGTTTCAATATTTTATGAGCAACAGCCAAATCACCATGTCGGAATAATTAAACATCAGTTAGGGTACAAAACTACAGAGAATATATTATGGAGGCAGCTCATCAGTGAAGAGGGAGTACTGGAGGAGAGCAGTGGGGCTCCTCAGAGATCAGAGGCAGCTCACTGAGACACTCAGAGGAATCTGATTTTGCCATTACATTGTATACAGTCTAATGATTTATTGTCTGAAATACTAGTTGAATTACTGGTTTAATGTGGAGAGTGCACTGATAATGTGCAGTCTGTGGATCAGGTCTGAAAAAAGAATGGCACGATGATATTAAAATAGTTGAGGCTTTTTTGGGTAATGTTTTGCAAAAAGGAAAAAAAAATCCAAAACAAACATTTGTTACTGTAAAAAAAAAAACTTCACCAAATATGCAGCTCTGCTCCATTTTAAGGCCTGTACAACTGTTGGTACAATCAAGTTGACATAAAATAAGCCAGCTGTTTATTTCTATGGTTGGCTCAACACAACACCATTTCACACAGCTTTATCGATCAATGCTCCATGATTGGAACATCATTAAAGCAGGATGGATCAAAAGGGAATGTCAGATAGAAGCTTGGTGTCACCACTGCATCCAACTTAGGAATTCACATTTCACTCACAAATCTAAGATGTTTTTTGGACCATTTAATCAAATTCATACCAAATATTAAATCTGAACCCATTCAAAATTCTTCTCAAAACTATTCAAATTTAGCTTTCAATTATTTAAAGTGTTTACTCAATATTTAGGGAACTAAAATGCAGAGATTTAAAGAATAAAAACACAGGTAGGTCTGCAAATATAAGTATTTTCAATATTTCAAATCTTCACATGAGAGAAGCTGGGCCAAACATTTTTCTTGAAAGATTATATCATTTTTTTAAACTAACAACTGTTTATTATTATTATTNATTATTATTATTATTATTATTATTATTATTATTATTATTATTATTATTATTATTATTATTGTTTCAGCTCTAAACTCAAGCTTTGCCAGATAAAGAGTGAGGAGGAAAAAGATCCATAAAGATTCATCTGTGCTTCATAAAAACAAAAGAACACAGTTGTTCATAACCAACACAATGTGCTTTTTCTTTTCTATCAACAAATGAAGGCAATGAAGCTGTCTGTACACAATCAGCACCAGATGCTTTGCTGATGATAAGAGCAAAGAACCGTATCCACACTACCTTGGGCATTATGCACCACTCACACACCTCACTGCTGTGTACAAACAGTCAGGTTTAACAGTGACCTTCTTTTAAGGCACAACCAATAAGATGATAGCAGTCTGTGACCTAAAAGCAGAAAATGATGGACAAAAATAGACAAAGGGGTTGAATGTGCTCAAAATTGATTGGCTACTTCCTATTCATGTTCCTGTTCCTTCGATTCATTTGTTGTTCATTTGTTTGTTTTTTAATTTCATGGGGCCTCTGTGACAGTCAGCTGGGTATCATTGGTTATGGTCTTTTGGGTGGGACTAAACCACTTACTTTGCAGTTTTCACTTCTTGAACCAATGGTCAACATTTTTCAATATTTTATAGATCAAACAACTAATCAATTAACAAATAATGAAAGTAATTATTAGTTGCAGGATGAAAATCTACAGTTTACCTCTGCACAGTGTTGTTATCCTTGTCTTGCAAAGAGCACAGTTGTGACCATGAGTAGAAAGTTTAAGAGGGTTTAGGCTGAGGTGACTGATGGACCCACTTTTCTTTTTCTTTTTTTTTCAGAGTGAAAGCTTCACTTGTAAACATCACATGCAGAAGCAATAACAAGACAATATACTGTGCAGTTCAGCCTCACCTCAGGAATGGTGTCTTATTATCTTTGCATGCACACATGCTGTATCACTTGAATGTTTATATAAGAGCATCTGGATGCAAGTTTGTTTGCATGTCCAGTGGGCGAATGTGCATTAAGGGCAGGTTGTACCGTCTCTAGCAGCGCATTTCTAACATGGGCTGACAGCCGGGACAGATGCTGAGAGCAACAGCAGGAGAAAGCGCTCAGGACATCTCCACACATCAAACATTTAAAGGCCAACACAGCCAGGCAGGGATACCACCTGCCTTAACAAAGTGTACATCTGGCACAAAGTGAGACTAACACAGCCGATGCTGTTTTCCATCTTTTCTGTGTGGGTGTGTCAACAGTGCATTAGGGCACGAGAGCAAAAGCAGCAACAACACAAGAAAGAGCCTGTAAATGTTTTTGATGTCATCATAGTACTGAAGATCAGGTCATGGATTTTTAATGTGGGCTTGTCTCTGGATGCTTATGTCTGTCTTATTTCACCAATATGACTGGATGCTCTACACAAAATATATCACTAACATTTAGCTTCTAAAATGTGAAGATTTGCTGTTTTTATTCAAGTTTCAAACTGTTGCTTAGTTAGGAATTAGTTAAAGTCATTTATTAAGGAAAAAATGACAAATTTTCACCAGTTCAAGCACATATATGGAGGCTGAGTTTCTGACTATTAGCTGGACGACATTTGATAACTTCTCCTTGGGCTCTAGGGATAATGTGATGGGCATGGTTAATAGTTTGTGGCATTTTATAGACTGCACAGCTAGTCAATTAATAAAAGATAGTGGAAATAATCATGGGGTGCATCCATCTTACTGTGTGAAAGATTAAATGAAAGTATAAATAATGTAAGGCTGCAACAGTCTATCAGTCAGTCCATTAACTAAAATATTAAATCATCTTTGATAAACAGATGTTTGAGGTATTTATAGGCAAAAATATCAGATTTCCAGATTTCAAAATATGCATAATGCATAATAAACTAAATATCTTTGGATTTTGGATTGTTGCCAGACAAAAACAAACATTTTTAAGTCATGGCACTGAACTTGTGATGGTGATATTTCATTATTTGATGATGTTCGATGAACAAAGAAAGATCAGATTAATCAACAATTAGAGTAATGCTTAGATGCTACCCTAGCTGTAATGATTAGTAGATCAACAAAGTTATCCATCAAGCAAATTAATAGATTGATGTTCCAACCTCTCAAATATTGAGAATTAGATTTTTTTATATAGGTGAACATATCTTTGACAGACTGACAAACAACAGTTTTAGCAATCAATTGACCATCTGTTGTGTCCAGCTCATCTTCAAGGATTTGCTACTTTTCTGTCAATGAGTACTGATGGTTTTTTTTGGTTTTTTTGTATGTTTGTTTACTTGTTTCTTGACTGTTGGTCAACAATTTAAATACACTAACTTTGTACAGTTTTCTTACATGCATTCATTGTTATTCCTAGTCAGTAATAAAGTATGTTATGTACACTCATGCACTTTGAAGAACACGGACAATTAAGGAAACGATGAGTTAACTTCAAATCATCAAGCATGTTGCAGATAGTGATGGTGGGCACACATTTTCCATTCAGAAGTTTAAACGAAGACACTGCTCCTCCCCTGCAGACTTCAGCTTGCTGCTCCTGAGAGCTTTCATAGTTTCAACTCGGGACTTTCTAAAAGTAAACGCCAAATAAATTCCTGCAACCTCCAACCATTTCAAACTATGTCCAAGTGTACTAGCTGGCAAAATGGCAAGACAAACGTTGTAACGCTCGTAAACGGGGGGGAAAGCCATGTGTAGTAACATTGCAGCGGTGTAATGGCAACATCCCGGAGAGGATGTTGAAGCGGTTCTGCTAGTCACAAACCGTGCAGCAAAAAAAATCACAGGCGCCAGCAGCGGAAACGACGCTTTTTCGCTGGTTTATGTGCAGGTTTATCAGGGCGTTTAGTGACCCTCAGAGGCGCTAAAGTGAGCTGGCTAAAACTGCTCCGAGAAGAACAGGAGTCGGACATGCCTCTCCTCATCTGCTGCTTTTCCTCCTCTGAGAAAAAATCCCCTTCTTCCCCTCCTCGTTTAGTTACAACGCACCCCTTCCTCCCTAAACAAACTGGCAACATGTTAAAATTTCTGCACTCACCTCACTCCAGGTCGAGATGTTCACATGAAGGCGAGAGAAAAGCGCAGGTCCGACAGTGATATCCTGGAGGTTATAACTTGTCCCGTTAGTATAGACACAGCAGGCTTGATAAGAAAAGCTTTAGTGTGTGTGTCTGCAGAGTCGTCCCTCTCTCTCTTCTCTAGCACTAAGTCACTCCTTGAGGGCGGGGCTGACGGGGAGGAGGAGACTGAAGCGCGGTTGTGGGCACAGTGGATGGCAGGGGTGTATAATGTGGGGCCCCGGGCCGCCAGGAGCCCCATTACCACCTCATCAACTCTGCTAAATTAAGTTTTAATTATATTAGATGGAATTTAAAGACCCTTGCTTCCCTGACATGTTTTAATACATCGAAAAATAATGATAATTTGTGTCTGAAACAGGCGGGTAAATGAATAGTGAAGCCAAAAAAACTCCAGGGTGGTGATTGGATAATACTCAAGGCAGGATGTCACATCAACAGAAAGCAACAAAATAGCCAGCTTTTTTAAAAAGACGGTCATGGCTCTCACCACCATGCAAACAAATGGTGCCTTTAGACTACACCCTCCAGCCCTACTCGACTCAACTCGGCTCAACTCGACTCAGCTCTACACAGTTTGTGTTGCATTTGTAACAGGGTTTAGCTGTTGATTCTACTCAACACAGTGATGTCTAATCAGATTTACTGTTACATACAGTAGCTTATGTATCAGGGAAGCTCATTGGTTGGCATGGCTCTCCTCAGCATATAAATACTGGCTGCGACGTCACCTCCATGTCAATATACGAGGAATGAGCCCATGCTGTGCCGAGAGACTGCTGTATGTGAAATTTGCCGACCAGTGTGTTTCCCTTGATGTCTATGCAGGCTATAAAAGTGCATTCAAATGCTGTGAAAGCGTCGGCCTTTAAATAAACACAACACAATGCAGACAGTGGTTACACATTTCCACCGGCCCTGGTACTTACTCACGGTGGGGGGGGTCACGCTTCATTCCTCATAGCTCCGTTCAACTCTCGCTGGATCTGCTCGTCAGCCTCAAGACACGTGTTCCGTGGACGAGGTGAAAAATGACGTGGAGGTAGCAGATATATTCCTCCTTGCAATTGTTTAAAAATGGTGGGTTTGATTCTTGTGTCAGGGTGTCGCGCTCATGACTCTTCAGTGACAACAGCTCTCACCAGTCAGTGGCTGGCAAACATTCGACGTCACCATTTAGTACCAGCTCGACTCGCTTGGAACCAGAGCAGAGCCGTCATCATCACCCTTACTTTGTTTCCCACAGCAGGTTGCTTTGTTGTTTTTTTCATAATGATCATTATGTGAGAAATTAATTTGTGTTTGAATTTCTGAATCAATAAATATTTCAGAGAAATGCCCACAAACTTGTTGCTCATCACCTCTCGCTCCTAAAAGGACCATTAGGAAACAGCAGTGTGAGGATGTAATTTATCTTTCAATAAAGAATTGGTGTTTAAATTTGTCTGATGTTCATTTCATATTTCTGTACAACATGGAGAATATATTCTTTCATAGTGCTGTGGATGTCAGAAATGTTCAAAGCACTTCATGCCTCTTTAACTATGTAAACCAGGCCAGTGCAGTGTGTATCATCTTGCATCAAAAGCAGGAGATGGACCAAATGCAGGACACAGGAACAGCGGGAACTGAAGAATAGCTTATTTATTTTGATTTTAGTTTGGGCAAAGAAAAACAACTCAAACAGAGTAGGTTGAACAATACTGCATAAAACTAAAGACTACAACGAGACTGAACTGAAAACCAGGACTTAAGTACAGAGTGAACTAATGAGGGAGACCCAAGTGATAGGAATGAGGAGATGAAACAGGAGAATGGAAAAGAAGCTGGGAAAACACTAGGAGAATGGTAGAGCTAGCAAGGACAATGCATGTGAAGAAATAAAGCAGTAGAGGTTAAAACAGAACAAACTGAAAACCAAAAACTGTGCATACACATAAACATAAATACATATGTCACACCAAGCAGAAAGACACTGCGGGCATCTGGTAAACTGATGGAAGGACTTAGAGCCAGACTGGGACAGAACCATGACATCTTGATTCAGGAAGGGCTCGTTAAAAACCTAACAAGTAAAATTGTTGACCCATGTTCATAAAGTGCAATACAGCATATGCTTTATCCCATATGTGCACTCATAAAATACAAAAAAAATGAGTGAAAATGCTGTAGTCTGTAAATGGCACATACTAACATGACATGCACATATGAGCAGTCTGAAATAGACATGTAAACCAACACATACAGAACAGTTTTTGTATGTTGAAAGTGATGATGCATGGACACACATTGACCTTGTTAGCTAACAGGTGGGATCAAAATAGGCATTAGTCTAGCAGTTCAAGTCAATGTCACAAAAGCGGATATGTGATTTCTTTTCAAAACCTACCTCTGAGCCAGCTAAGTGCTTGAGACAGAGAAAGAGAGGCAGAAAGCTACCAAATAATGAGCAGCAACAGTCACAGAAAGTAGCAATACATGTTATTTTCCCTGCACTTTACAGGTCACACTCTCCACCTCACCCCAATGGCACATTTTTCTCTTGCAGTGGCTATAGTCAGAGCTGACAGTGAGTCTCCTTCAACCTCCTCAGGTTTTGGACATAAGACCCACAGCAAAAAAAAGCCAATCTTGAATAAATTGAATATAATTCAGACCCAGTGGCACTCCTGATAAGCTTAGTGTATAATCCAACCAATCATTCTGATTAAAAAAATCATTTTCTACAAATGTAATATTTAACTGATTATAAAGAAGTATTTTTATTCATATTAAGGCTCTTGACATATCAAAAATACACCTAGTAATAAAAATGAGCATATATAAGAAAAATAAAATAAGCACATTGTCTGTGCAGCTTTCTCTGGTGAGACAGTCATTCTTGGAAGAGCATGTAATGCATGAAAAATGTATGCAGTCTGAGATTTCTCTCCCACTCTTTGGGATTTCCTCTTTTCTTTTCAGATCTTTTGTTTCTGCCTACTTGTGTCTCTCTTTTCTTTCCCAGATTCTTCTCTTATTGTCTCCACTCCCTTGTCTCCTATCTCATATTGGTTATTCATCTGGAGCAGTCACCTACCTGCAGCATTAAGTGAATAAAATGTTTTTCTCTTCTAGTACAAAGGTCTGCCTCTTGTTTAACTATAGAAGCACTCTTCTAGAAAATTCCTGAAATGCAGGAAGCTGCACAGGCAACAATCGGGATAATTTTGTCCCTTCAGGAGCCTTCATTAAGTCATGCAGGATGGGGAGCGCTGATCTGATCATTCTAGGGCTTTATAGTGCTGAACAGAGCAGCTTCCACACCATCTGGTGTTATCCCCTGTTATTATGATTTCCATAGCATCTGAGAAGAAAAAGATAGGTTTGCAATTTATCGCGTTTGTCCTAAAACAATAGTCAGGTGCCCAAATGAATCCAAACGTGTTTTTTCATGTTGCACTCTCAATGTCAGTAAATGTGAATACAAGCTAAAGACCCTCTTCCATACAAAAAGTTTATTCGAAGATAACACAAATAGTAGAAAGTATAAAGAAAAGTTATTGTATTTTTTAGTGCCAAATTCTCTCTTTCTGTTACTATACATCCACTGCTGCTCAACAAGAAAACACTCAGACACAAAGAGGGGATTCCTTACTAACAAAAACTGTAAATGTGGAAGACTACTTGGTTTGACTACTTAAGACAGTGTAGACCACATATCTCCAGATAAGCTGTTAAATGCTTTTTTGCTCTAAATGAGGGCTGTTGATTATGCCTCATCGCCTACACTGTAAGTAACTAATGGTCAGTATGAACAGGAGGAATGATTACAGTAATCAAAACCTGTTTTAGGGAGTGTCGTGGTAGCTGAATGATTAGTGTGGATGCCATATAATCCCCTCCCTCTCTTCCGTAGTTTCCTGTCAGCCTCTATGCCACCCACTATCAAAGTCCACAATATTTATTTTAAAAAATAGTTACAAAATTCATAGGGTACCAGACTATTGTTTTAGGACAGACTTGAAGATTGGGATCCTACATGTGAAATAATTTGATTATTGTTATTGTTCACTATAAAATCTGAATCATTACTGACACTATCATGGCAATTTGATTAGGAGCGAAGTGATCTAATTTGAAGATATCAGCAAACTTTTGAAACATGACAGATACTAAAAAATGTCCCTCATGCAGTATATAATGATCACAGCATTCTTTACTGCATCTGAGACTTAAGATGTATAGTATGTACTAAAATATAATGACATCCAAGATTGTAGGTATGCAGATGTTGATAAAATGGGTTAATGAAACTATGATGTCATAATACACGCCATGATCTGCGAAACTGGGTCAGCAGTAGAGTTTGATGGAGCAAAGTACTTGCTCATAACCCACACACACACACACACAAATACACATACCTCCTCCTCCTTCTAACCCCAATCTTCCTGGTCCAATGGCAGCTGGAAAGGCAGTAGGCTTAAGATTTTACTCTTTACATATTTCATGGATTTGCACTGTGCAGCTGCACTTGCCCCACTTCTTCAGGGAGCAAAAAAGGGATGGTTGTTTTGGTGGGAGTGGCATGACTAAACAAAGCCCACAAGTAACAGTTAAGAATGAAGATTAGCGTAGGTGTTCGCTATGTCTTTAAAGTTGACACAGTTTATTCTGCAACTATTTAACTTTATTCAGAAGAGGCTGGAGACACTGGCAACGTGCTTAAAAATGATGAATTCGGTTGATACTACGAGAAGATCTAAAAGTGAGTTTTTACATTAGAAGCTTTCCATCATCAGTTTTTATAGCTTGAACAAGAAGGCAGACTGAGACACGCATTATTAAACCAATGAGACAAAAGTACAGACAGAAAATGTTCAACACTGTTGCAGTCCTCTTCCTGAAGCAGCATTTTGGGAAAAACAATCTTTCTTTGTGTGATGCTATTAAAAACTATATTGTAAATCTGCTCTATGATACACAGCATGTCTGTCTGTCCTGCATTGATTCACCCTCTCCTTTATGAATCCATCTTTGTCTCTTTCTTCTCTCCATGGTAAAGACTGGATTGGTGCCAAGTATGAGTCCATGTTGTCAAATCCTCCTATTAATATACCATACATCAACGTGGATGGAATGTTACCTTATTATCCACCACTTTAAACTTTTTTAAAATCAGTTGCATGTCAATCTGACTGTTATTCATCACAATGTTATACAAGTATTCATGCATTACCCTTTATTTTATAGAAGAGCAGCTTATAGTATTGACCAGTCTCCTGTGGTTAACAGCTCTGAGTGAATAGACAGGGTTGTCAATACCATAATGGACTTTACACTGAGGATTCTTGAGTACTGGAGTGGATGTCATTTTTCATTGGTTTCTATACTTTCCTCACATTGAGAATAAAACGCGTTTTCTGTTTGAAGTTGATATGGACTCAAGCAACATATGTATGAGTGTTCATTTTTACAGTAAAAAGACTTAAGACAGACCTTGGTGACATTAAGTTTGGTTGTCCTGAAAAAGAAAGAGTGAAATCATTTGGTAGTTGTGCACTTTACCAACATTTTCCCACAGAGTTATGATGATTTTCTTCCCATCTGTTGCAATGTCCATCTGCTAATAACTATTTTTGGGGAAAAACCACATTGAGGCACAAATTATGACTCCAAGCAGAGTAATTTCAAACTAGCTAGATCTCATTTTACAGCACTAGAGGTAGCAGCTGGTAGTAACTGTGCTTTTCCTGAACTATAACAATTCTTTCTGTGACTTGTATTTTAGAGGTGAAATCATTCAAAAAGACCCTGACAGAATCAATCTATGACCCTGAAGTAATTATTTCTAACCTGACTTAAGAAAATAAAGGGTATCTGGAATGTTTTAGAGGTGTATAAAAAATACTGTGCTTTGATTCTCTGATATGATTTAGCCACAAAAAGTTACCCAGTTGAAGTGTTACATATACCCCACCTTGATGTTTTATTTTTCAAAAGTCTAACTGTTGGATGCAAGACATCTGTGCACTGGAGGCTTCAGATTTCCACATCACACTTGTGCAAGTTGTGTGCTTCAAAACAACTCCAAACAAAAAAAATAAAAGTGCCACAAAACCCAAATTGCCCTTCAGTAGATTAATGAGAAAACAACCTTCTACTGTCAAACTCTGCACACCCATCATTCTGCACAGTGAAGGTCAAACATCCAACTGAAGTAACAATAAACAAAATATGTTTCTGAGTGAAGAGGGAATGTGAAGTGTGCTTAGACCCTTAAAGCAGTGTACTTGCAGCACATGAGCACATATGCATCATAGAGATGCAAATCTGACAGTTGCAAATGACACATGTTGTCTCTTACTTCATTCAACTGGAAAATAAGACCACTTTACTGACATGGAAAATTTAAAGAGTATCTGCTGTTGAATTGCCATCTTAGGGGTCCAGAATGGGGTGTATCTCTTGGGGGGCAGATAGCAGATGGATTCACAGACTGGAATGAAGTATGAAAGCAACAACCCAAGTATGGAGGGACATGAACAAAAAAGAACATAATTCTATAAGACCTATCTCTCATCTCTGGTTATTTTCACAGACTGTCTGCAAATACCCAGTGGTAGAAAATATGGTTTTTATTACTTCTCAAGTTGAGGCACTCTGGCAGTCAAAATAGCTTTGCAGAATATTTCTATATGTTTGAGAGTGGAACTACATCTCTACATTTCACTTTATTAAGACTGCTCAAACTCTTTTAGCCTAGATTTTTCTATTCTACACTTTGAAAGAAAATATTACATCAGCTGTTAACCTAAAAAGCTTTGCCCCTATGACATATTTACAGTCTCAAAAAGATTGTTTGAGTGCAAAAGTTCTGCTGTGCAAGCAGATCTTCTGAGCACTAAAAAGATAGAGTCATCATTACAGCCCAAGGAAAGAGATCCACAAATAAGTGTTTTCTGAGTGCACTTAAGATTATTTGAATATCACTGATGTCTCAATTAAAGGGAATAATCCCAAATTTAGCAGCCTGTTTTAGAAAGTTTGATGTTTTTTTGCAATCTATTTTAAACACTCAATACTTTTTGTTGTAATCCCTGGATTTATAATTATAGTTTTCTGTAAATCCACAATGATTCAATCATATTAAAGGTACATTTAAAGGTTCTACTCAATGTAAAAGGACCACGCTTCATGCAGGATATTCAGTCAGTCAAATTCTGCCACTCAAAAGCAGCATGGAGCTTCTTTTGATCCTGTCATAGCAGCCAATGATTACCACACACACACACGTCATGCTGGGAGCAACAATACTGCAGCACTGAAGTAAGACCTGAAGGTCTGAGCATTCCTTTGGCAGATTTGACAGTAAACCAGCATATAGTGTGACTCCTCTTTGGCAACACAGTGTCATTCTCTTTCATCTGCATTGACAAAAATAAAATTTTATCCTCCAGCCTTTCCCTCTACTTGGCATTGTGTTGATGTATGTTGCACAATGTGCCAATGACTATAAATGCCTGAAACATAAATCTATGTATAAACCACTGCCAAGAACTTTTTACAATTGTTTCAGTCACTGTACCAACATTTCTGTTACTATTTTAGTTTGAGCAAAAATGACACAGCAGCTTTCCAAATCTTGAAAACACCCACCAATAATAACAGCAGAGGGGTAATTCACTCTCTGCTGGAGACATGCTGTGGTCTGACTCTGCAGCAAAGCTTCTGTTGGGGCTCTACTAAGGCTTAGGGTGGAGTGCAGATACTCAGTGCAGTTTCAGTCAGGTTTTGAAAACTCTCTGTTGATCCAGATAGAAAACTGAAAGCTGAATGAAGGATACTTGTGACCACAGATCGGTGGACTGTGTACTAGAACATATGGATGAGTGAGATGAAAGAAAGGGTGTTTTCTCCGTTCTTACCAAACCACTCTGTAAGTCCTTTCAAGCAAGGCAGTTTACTCTCAGTCTTGAAAAAGCTGCATTCCCACCAGAGCTATTATAGTGAATCATGGCTGCACCTTTAAATGTCTTTGTAGTCAAGTGCTTTGTATAAGATCCTAAATCTACCATCTGGATTTGGTCTATTTAATCTCTGCATGAAATTCAGGAGTGTGAAGAGCTGCACTTGGAGCAAAAAATGACCAAATAATGTTCCAATATCAGCTTGAATACTTAATCTCAACAGAAAAGGTCAAGAGAAACCATTTTTTAAATAATAGATGCACTCAAAATCACTTCATCTATTTAGATTAAATAGTGATGGTTAATGCAGATGTGTGATAGTGAAAAAATATTCAGATAATGACTTTCATTATTAATAATGATACAAACAAGAGAAATTCTCTCATCACCCTCTGCAGCTTTACATACAGAAAGGAAAGAGCTCTCTCTAGTGGCTAAATAAAGAACTTGCATCTGTAAATATAAAGCTACATATAGCTGAACAGAACAAATATTTATGTTACTAATATTTTTTTGGCATGACTTCTTATAACTATCACTATGTGTCTGTACACCTTAAGGAACATTTTTGATCTTTCTAAAGAACTCACCTTGTTTAGGCTGTGCTTGTTCTGTAGTATCCACAGTATGCCACTAAGGGGAGCTAGTTTTACACCTGAGCAATAAACGGCAATGCCCTCATACCGTTTCTACTGCCTCAGCAACAACTGGGTAACAGCTATTATAGGCTGCTGAATAACAGAGGAGATGTGCACTGGGGATTTTGTGGCATTGCTACAGTGCTTTTAACTGCAACATGCTGACTTCATATGCAAACAGTACTAAATGAATACTTAACATAAACAGAGCACAAAAGAGATCAAGGGCAACTTTCTCTGTTCATTACGTATATTTATGAAGAAAATCCAGGTGGAAGACATCACTCTTGGATCATACATATTAAATATACAGTATACCAATCCTAAAGAAAGACATTTAGATAGAAGCAGAGAAATGATTTACTGTGTGTGTGCTCCTGTTTTCTTGTGTGACCAATATTACTTTTAGAATGAAATACATCTTAATAGTACACAAATTGTGATAGACAACTAAAATTCAAAATCTCATGCATACACTATTTTTTTCTACCTGCAGTGACAAAGGTGAACAATGTAATTTGAATGACAGGATTTGCATACAGATTAAATAGATGAAGACATGCAAAACTACTGGTATGAATCTTCATATTTGGTTATATTATACCCCTTACTTAATATATTAGTGATACATTTATCACATATAATCTATGGAAATATATGATCCAGTCTATAGACATTAAATTTCATTTTACAAACTATAGGTTTCATGACTATTTTATCCTTTCTTATGATTGAAGATGCATTTGGCAAGAAATGCTATGCAGTATATGTTCTGTGAAATAACTTACTATTATAACTTTTTTGTTTTAACATTTGTCATTTATTTCTCCTGTCAAACGTCATCACAACTCGTGCTGCTGAGCTCAAATCCCACCACTGTATCTATTTTGTTGCCTAGTTCAAATCAGGGTTAATCCCAAAGCAGGATATTACCATGAATGAAAGGAGAAGTGGTTAAATATAGCAAGCGATTTCAGCTCTGCTTGAATGGTGTCCATTGTCTGCAAATTTATGTAATCACCCCACTCATGTTAAACCTCTTCTTTGTAAACTAACGTAGCAGGAGAAGTCCATAAGTTCAAGAAACTTAAAACCTGTGTTGATGAAGTCATTGCATACATATGTTAATGTGCACAGAGACCATGATGAATCAACTATATCAGTTAACAATAGTGGCTTGAGTCTTGATATTTTTGCTGCTGGGTAACAATTTTGCTGAAGCTGCTAATTATTATTACATAATGTGAGATATTGCATGTAAACATGTTAAAGTGATTCAGAAAATACAATTCCCCCCCTTATCTCATCTTCTATACAGCAGTTTTGTACAGCAAGTTTGTCATAATAACTAGATGGACATATGATAAAAAGCTGGACATTGTTGTCTTCACAGAAACAAACACAAGCTTTTATTCACATCACCAGACAACATAAGGAGAGCAGGTTCCACGTGTTGTTGTGACATGAGAGCAAGATAGCAGATGTCTGGCCCTTTTCCCAGGTCTAGTAAAGCAGCTGAAGACCTTAAGGAACTTAGTAAACCAGCTTTAATGCACACATGTTAGAATGTAAGCCAATGTAAAACCTGGGCATCAACATTTTTTTCTGATCAGTGCATATAAGCCATTCTTTTTGTCAACAAGATCACAATAACAGGAGTTCATGCGTGTGAAATGACTCAGTGGAGGAAATTTGGCCCTGTTAAAGGAAGCTAAGCAGATCATTAACACAGATAAGGTTCCTCGCTTCAGACAGGGTTTCAATCAGTCATTTGTCATGCTTATTATGTGGTTGAGCATGCGTGCACACAGTCACTTCCAGGTGTAGGTGCAAATATGTATGCAAGAGCCAGTCAGTTATACAAACTCATATAATATGCATAAACAGTGCACACTGTATGGGTTCTGGCATGCAAATGCACATACACTCCCATACACAATGCACACACATAGCTTTATAATATCATACAGTATGTACATGTGCTGCTTATAGTTATACACAAATAACCAATGTGCCCTGTCTGTTTTGAACATAGCAGAATTTACAAGTAACATACACATAAATGAATGGGTTGAGAAAAGTCTTCTGCATTTGACGGTTTTTCTTACAGTAACCAAAAATCAACGCATGTCTGAAACTCATACTGTAAGTAATACATGAGGGACACTCTACAACACAATATATTGTATGACAGAACAAAACAAATACAGTAATATGATCTGTTTCTGAGTGCTGTTGGCAGAATCAGCAGTTTTTCACCTCAGTAAGAGCAATAGACCTGCAGCATCGTTACAGCAGAAAATGCTTTTGTATTGAGAGAGATCCAGAGTCCAACTTTAGTGGACAACTGCATTTTTCAAAACATCAATTCTGTCAGCAGCTCCACAATAGAGAGTGTTGAAGAGAAAGCACATGACCATGAACAACCCTTTTGAAAGAAATTATGAGAGAGTGAAGGAGCTCGGTACCAAAATGTACAGGTAAAGCAGTAAACAGTAGGATACTGTACAGTTCTGTACTGTCCTTCATTGTGACTTTACAGTGCATAGACCTGTTTATACCTATGAAGTTCCAGACAAGGAGACAGCACTGAATACTGTATACTTTGCTTGTATAAAGAAGAATGAAAGTGGAAGGGAGTGCAATCCCTGACACCCACACCCCTGTGTTCATGGATGAGACTGGTCTGAATCTGTTTGAGATGTGGCTGAAACACTGAGCTGAGCAATTGTTGAGCAATGTGCCCACAATATCTGAAAAGTATGGTACACATACAAGTAACACATATTCCCATTATTGGCACACAATACCCAGCATCTCCTGACACCCTTGGAAATCCTCTACAGAGATCTATGACAATGAGAAAGATTTGAGGGGACATGACTTGACAAATTTTATAATTTTGTGGTAAAATATAAGCTTCCAGTGTGCAAATGTTATTGGTTACTGGTTTGCTGTCCACCAACAGATGCTGATGCAGAATATTCCACAGTATCCCCCACCCCTTAATCCAACTGAAGAATTATTTTCTGCATGGAGGTGGAAACTGTATGATCATCAGCCTCAAGATCAGATGTCTCTGCTTGCTTCAATAGACCCTTGTGATGACATCACAGCAGAAGATTACAGAGGATGGTTGCGGCATGAAAGATTTTCCCCCTGTTGCATTGCAAGGGAAAATATCATATGTGACGTTGATGAAAATCTGTCGCCAGGCAGACAAGAATAACAGACTATCTAGTGAGGTAGATGGAGTCTTTAGTGAAGTACTCTAATTTTACTGTATTACTGCACTGTACTTTGATTTCCACAGCACAGGATTGTTCTTTTTGCTGCATATTGTGCTGTAAAAGTTTTCTGTTTACTTTACATTAGTTTATCATGAATCTTGACTCCAGTAAATTAAGCAATCAGTGCCAACCAATGAAAAAGAGGGACAATACTGAAATTTGGATGGAAGGAACACTTCCAGGGTCCACTGCCGCCTAACAAAATATCGAACTACTGTTTACAGGTTGTCAAAGAAATTTTTCATTTAGTTTGTATTAGCATATTTACAGGCAAATTCTTTGTTTTGAGTTAACTGGTTTAGGTGAATTATGTTACTATTTGCAGGTCAACTATGGTGTTTATCATACTGATAAAAGCACCATGGAGCTTTGAGATTGTTAAAACTGCTTCAAGAAATAAGCAGAAGAGATGTATCCACATTTCTCTGTTAACGCTTCCACAATTTCCCGTTGTGCTGTATTGTGTCCATGAATGCTTTTCAAGGGGGAATGCAATCATCTGCAGACATATTCTCTGTCTCCATGGAAACGCAGAGCAGCCATAAGAGGAGCAGGCCAACGAGAGGGGGAGCAAGCTGATGTCCAGGAGGCATAGCTGCCTGACCGAGCCTCATGTGAGTCCCTGAAATGAAACAATAGCAGGAAGAGAGTGGGCTGCTTTACTGACCCTCTGCACTCTCTATCACTGTGACATTCTGTTTTTGTTTTTTTTCCCTCTTTCTCTGTGTATGTTCCCCTCATATTACCTCTCTCTCTCTCACTCTCTCTCTCTCTCTCTCTCTCTCT
>JANJYP010136398.1:0-13858 GCA_024605115.1 Rastrelliger brachysoma | reverse complement strand
TGTGTGTGTGTGTGTGTGTGTGTGTGTGTGTGTGAAAAGGGAGGTGGGAATTCAAATACACATCTGGCACCACAGATGTTTCGGCTGATAAATCCCTTGAGTACAGAGGTGTCAACATGCTGCTAACACTGCATGCCCACTTTGGCTGTAGCTGCACACAAGGAAAACTCCCACCTCTTGTTCTTAATGTGTGTGGTTTTATGAGCTTGTCTGATCTGATATTGTTCTGGTGAGGTGCCATGATTTAATTATGCATATGTGCATGTTCATCACAGGTGTGGCTGTCCTAGAGGGGCCCATGTACGCAGTAGGGGGGCATGATGGCTGGAGCTACCTCAGCACAGTAGAAAGGTGAGGTAGTTCTTCACACAGCTAGCTGAATGTTATTGGTTGTTTTATTATTTAATTTATTGGCAGCCATGCAGAAAGTTTTTGGCTTTCACCCCAGTACAAAAAAGTGTGTTGTTTCCTTTATTCACAGCACTGAAAATGACATTTGCAAAATAAACTTGCCTGTCCAGTAACAATTTTGTTGAAGAAAGAGAGATCATTCAGAGTAACTGACCGTTGACTAACTAATGACTATTTTCATTGTTGCTAATGGAAGATGCAGTGACTATTTCATCACTTGTTGCAACAAGTTTAGGTTCATCTCATTTTTGTTATAGTTAGGACTGACAAGCTATCTGCACTCTTTTCTACCAGGTGGGACCCTCAAGCTCGCCAGTGGAGCTTCGTTGCAAGCATGGCAACACCCAGAAGCACTGTGGGAGTAGCTGTACTCAATGGCAAGTAAGTGAGCTCAAAAATATATATATGGAAGGGGGGGGGGTGCATTATGTGTGCACTTATTGCAAGCCACTTCATGTGCCAAATTAATTTAATACAATATATAGTTTGCAGGTCTACTAGAAATTACACAAAGAAGTAGTGTACACACTGTACAGAACCACATTTGTTGCTCATTGTGGTGTGTAATAATCACTGTGCGTCTCTGAAATAGTCAGTTAAGTAAAATCCAGTGCCAGTGCTAGACTGCTTGAAACAGTAAAAGTATGGTCCTGCCCTTAAGTCCTGAGAGAAGAAATACAGACCTGTCATGTGTGAAATGTCAGAGAATATATTAAGAACTCTACAGTCTTCATGAGTTTGGAGGACAAAGGGAAACAGTAAAGGTGGGTTTTTGTAAATATTTTACTGCTGCACAGACGCACTGCTATATCAAATAATATTAGAAAAAGTGACATTACTCACAGTCTGTCACATAAGACTACACACATAGTCAGTCACGTGCAGAAATGCATATACTGATAGAAAGATTTGATAAGTTCCAGGCTTATACATCCTCACTTGCCCTGAATTTTCCAGCAGCCAGCAAGAAGAGTTATTAGACATGCAATATTGTGTCATTGTTTTTATTGTCAGTGCCTCAGAGAGACGCTACAGAGAAAGGCTTTATAGATGGTAATTAATACAGAAATAACTGATTTGTGCTAAGCATGCCCAGCAGTAGTGTGCGTATGTGTGGCTACATTTGTTTGTGAGTGTGCATGTATGTGTTGCGTATTCTCTGGGCTCCTCGCCTGATGGAGCTCATTACTTGCTCAACTGGTTCTTCTTTCTTTGCCCTCCTAACTCCACATCCATGGATACACACACACGCTGAGCGACGGCTCGAGGTGTAATGCCCCCAGAATGTTGGATGATTGATTTTGCTCACCTTCTATGTCGCCTAAATCCTGCACACACTCACACAGATACACACACCTCTTGGACCATCTGTTTTGGTGTCACTAAATTGAAATAGTACATCCAGAAGTGAGTGTGCGTGTGTGTGTGTGTGTGTGTGTGTGTGTCTGTCCAGAGGGATGACATTGTCTTATTTCTTTCACAGGTTGTATGCAGTTGGAGGTCGTGACGGCTCATCCTGCCTGCGTTCAGTGGAGTGTTTCGACCCTCACACCAACAGGTCAGGGATGGGGGACTTCATTTAACCAGAATTAATTGCAGTCTCCTGCTTTATTATCTGTCTGCTGTTTTTTTTCAGTGAAGCATCTCTGTGCTTATTTATCCTCAAATCAAAGGAGACAGCTAACCCTCTCAGAATGTTGGAATAGACCACATTCAAACAACTTGTTAATCAACTGCATTCATTAAAGTTTCCACTATAGGAGTTTGATTTTTTTTATATATATATATATATGTGGTCCCTAATGAATTAGATTTCATAAAATATAGCAAACCAGGAGAAGATTTGTACACTGTTTTACATTAATGTGAAACAAACTGCTTTTTTTTCATTTATTCTCTGATGGTTAAAACCTGCTGACTTCCATCTACAGGTGGAGCAGCTGTGCTCCGATGGCTAAACGCCGCGGGGGTGTGGGTGTAGCCACATGGCATGGCTTCTTATATGCCATCGGCGGTCATGATGCTCCAGCCTCATCTCTGGCCTCTCGGCTAAGTGACTGTGTGGAGAGGTGAGTCTGGAAATATATCATATGAATCATACATATTGCTATTTATTTGCAGTGCCCAATTTGTGCTAGTACAAACGTTTGTTTTGGTACTTCTATCATTTTTATATAATTTGTGTTGTAATGACTTGTCTTTCATGTGATGGAGGTTTTAAATTCCCTATAAATCTATTGATTGGGGGAAGCAATGTGCGTATAACTGCAAAGAGGAGATGTGTTGCTGGTTTCAAAAATGTTTGTCCCCATTCTGTATTTCCATTTCAAAATTTTTATACTGATAAACATAGAAACTCAGGACTAGAGGATAATTTATTGATCTTTGAGGTTTTGTCAATTGTCAATGCCATTTTGGCATGGTGGATATCTAGGAAAACTACAAGACCCATGAGCCGCACAGCCAACATAAATCTAAACAGAAATTACTTTTAAAAACACAACATCTAGTCAAATTGTATGTTCAAACTTGGAAATAAACCTGATTCTGAAAACACTTTGTCACTGAAGTTGTTAACAAAACGCAGTGTCATATTTGTCAGTGACTCAGAAAGTAAAACTGAATTGACTCTTAAGATTGTAAAGTCTGTTTTCTTGGCACTGTAATCCTTAGCTCCTGTACACAGTTAGCAGTGAACTAGGGGTGTGTGCAATATGACGATATTACATTGTGAAGGATTAGAACGTGTTTAAGATCTGACAAAGCGAGGAGCGAAGAGAGATCGCAGAATATGGCAACATTAATACTAGGCCATGGAGTGGAGAATGTAAATGTAACATAACACGTATTTGTGTGTGTATGTTTGTACAGGTATGATCCTCAGACAGATGTGTGGACAGCAGTAGCCCCAATGAGTATTAGCAGAGATGCTGTTGGTGTTTGTCTCCTTGGCGACCGTCTCTATGCTGTGGGTGGTTATGATGGGCAGGTGTATCTCAATACTGTGGAAGCTTATGACCCTCAGACAAATGAGTGGACACAGGTATACATACGCGCGCGCACACACACACACACACACACACACACACACACACACACACATTATCTATCTATACATATTTAGAAGGAGAGTCTGCACAGTTGACAGAATCATACAGTCTGACCTTTTCCCAGCTCCTCTTCCATGTAACTTGACATGTTTTCATTGTTATGTAAATGTATGTTTTCCTCATGCTAATATTGTCCTTGCCGCCACAGCAGCAGTAAGAGATAAAAGCAACTTTTTTAAAGTTGAACAGTCCCATCCAGCAGGAGTTTCAATCACGCCTCAGCTTATACCTCATCTCCTGCATAGCCTTAGAGGATTTCTAACCAAAGTCGCTGGAAATCTGCCATTTTAGAGACAGGCACCATACAGAGAACAAAAGGTGGGCGGATACAGAGAACATTCAAACTGACACAGTGGGAGGAGGACAAACTGAGATGTTAGGGAACATGTTGAGACCATTAAATGTGTCCTCTGTTCATTGTCAGACACTGAAACAAACAAACCAGTGGATATGTTGTCTGTCTTGTCCTAACTGCAGTAGCTTCACTTCCCCTATTCACTTGTGTACAGACCTGTCAATCTGTAAATCTCCAAGACAGATAACATGCATGGTAAGTTTATTCTTACAGTAAAGTGACTGATAGACAGTTTGGGCTGTCTGTGTATCAGCAGCAGCTACAAAAACATACCAGATAAAACAAAATTCATTTCCTCTTCATGATTCACTTTATGTTTTGTTTTTAAATTTTTGAAAAAATATATAACAGTTTTTGTGGTTGGATTCACAATGTTGTCAGCTGAGTAAGTTCATATATAATTTACAGTTTTAGGATAGAACTTATAACCTGTGAGCTAGTTCAACCAGTAATCTGAGGTTGAATGCTACATTCTCATGTAGGGCAACAACTAATGACCCATCTGTTGATTATTTTCTTGAATCCTTAATTAATTGCTTGATGGTGAAACTGACATGATTTCACATCACTACAGTGATCTATCATTCTACACAATCTATAGCTGTATCTGTTAATATCCAGCCACAATTATGATTTTGTGTTTTCTCTGTTCACTCTCCAGGTGGCACCTCTGTGTCTCGGCAGGGCAGGGGCATGTGTGGTGGCCGTCAGACTGTGAAAACACAAACTCTGACATTTGATACAACTCAGAGACCCTCCTCTTTCTCACCTGTCTGGCTATCAGGATGTGACCAAACACTTCAAATAGAGAGATTCATTATTAATCACACTCCAGATTTTGCACTTCAGCAAAGTCAAATTTTACTCTCCTTTAAGACTGCCAGTCATTCATTTCCATGTTTTGGAGGTGAAATTAAGGTTGAGGTATCAGGTGTCAGGCATCTGATAGGGTTTTCACATTTGTACAACCTGATAACTTGAGCCAAAGTGAACCACCACCGACAGGCATGATGAAGAGGAATCTGCAGTGTTTATCTGAGCATGACAGAACAGCTGTCTTGCAGGATTTTTTTCTTCCCTGTTATTTTGTCTCTCTCATACTCTCACACACACACATTCACACGTAAAGCTACATGGCGGCTTTCTATTTCTATTTCTCCTGACAGAAAAAGGTGAGAGACCGAGAGAGATTGTCAGCACTGTTGAGAAGCCTCATCATTTTTCACTCTAGTTTTTCTTAACAATATCTGATCGTCTGTATTGATGCTATTTTAATACCAGTATATTCCCTGATACTTTATGCTGCAGTTGGCAAATCATCTTCTTTTTCTCTCTTGCCCACTGACAGATAAAAAAAAGACTTTTGACGTAATCAGCACAACCTTATGAAGAGCTATATTGTAAGGAACTGCAAACCTCTTTATTCTTCTCAGACAAAAGCATATCATTGTGTTTTATCTGATTTCTCTTTGTGTATGTCTTCCACATTGCATCAGCCCACATCTGAAGGATACAGTGTACTGTGATATGGAATTTATTGTTCCTCTCTGGTTCAGTTTTAGCTTTTTTTTAAAGCTACAATAGCAAATTACCCAACCTTTTCATTTTTTTTAACTTTATGATTGTACATTTTTTCATAAGTGAATTCCATGATTTTTACTCTATAGCCGAAGTAATTATGATGATGATAATAATGATGATAATAATCACAACACTTCATTGTTCACTATCAGAAATTAAATTTCGTTTTCAATTTCCCTCAGAATACCAGATCAGCTATTTACAGGCTTGATTTTCTGCAGGGCCAGTTGAGCTTTTGTGTGTGCCAGCTACCTTATTTTTCTCCACTATAGATGCTTCCGCATGTGTGTGTGTGCGCGCGTGTGTGCGTACATGTGTTGGGGTATTCAGAAATTGCAAGGAGTATATTTTTATCTCAAATGAGAATCTTCCCCCTTCCCCTCTCCACATCTTCAATTCCCTGCTGCTTTCTCTTCATCCCGATTTTCCCATTTCATCACCACATCCACACACACATAGAAGCGCAGACACACACGGAAATACATGCTCCACCACATTTTAGAGAACAATTGCATACCCAGACAAAATGAACAACAGACCATATAATGAGACCATGAATTTAATAACGATGCAGCTGGTGCCGACGTTTTGTTTGATGTTGAGTTCAAAGCATTATTAGATTTGATACTGCTGCAGACAAAGTATTAGACAGACATGAGGGGGAAATTAATCCAGTAAAAAAAAACCTTGTGTCCATATTTTTTAAAGTACATTCACATGCCACGAAACCTTGAGAATAAGGAAGATGCTGAGTGCAGGTTCAACACTGACACATGCCACAACCATTTTATGTTGGACGCTTAATTGTATTTTCCCATTGGTTGCTTGGATCTGCTCTTCTGGTGTGTGTGTGTGTGTGTGTGTGTGTGTGTGTGTGTGTGTGTGTGTGTGTGTGTGTGTGTGTGTGCGCACAAACAGCAAACTGACAGAGGCAAAGCAGGCATCCCATCTGAACTGACAGATCTAGAGCTAATGTAGCCCCCAAGGTGCACTTCACAAACACACATGGACATACATCATACACACACACATGTACAAATACAGATAGACACACACTTAACCACACAGCTGAAAACCAAGTGCCCCAGGAGCCGCCAAAGATTGAAAAGCTTCCCAAATTTGCTGGCATGACATCTCAAAATCAGAGAGGGGCAGCCAAGCAATTCCCTGCAGCTGAACTGATGTTTATTCAAGCCTAATGCACTGCTGCATCATTCTATTTTCTTCCCCTTCAAACCTTTCTGCTATTTATTTTGAGCATTTTGAGTAATTCTCTTTAGATCAGAGCAAAAAGAAGCGTGTCACCTCCACTGTGTCGACATATTTGGATTTAGGTCAGGTGTTAAAATGAAAAGATTAAGACATTCCAGATCAAACTATATTAGTGTATATTCTGCACATAAATAAATATTAAATCTGTTTGTAGTCTAATTGTATTATGCTGTATATTCTGAAACACTCAATATACTGTGTTATTGTGTGCTTCTTTTTGTACCATGAATTAGGATGAAGAGGTGTAATAAAAGTGACCATTTGTGAGAAATGGTGCAGCTGCTCATCTCTTTTTTTCTACCAGAATGTTACACTTCTTCTTTTACAGTATAAATTATGTATGTAAAATATGCTGCTGTAATATGCTGTTATTGGTCTTTTATACATTAAAGTCAAGATGTGATTTGATATATTTTGTCTGTTTCTTTTTATGTAAAATACAAATACACATGTTTAACAATAACAGCTAAATCATGTTTATGTTAGAGATAGTTTTGGAGACAGTTTCCATTTATCACAAAAGCATACAACTATAAATGCTGTCACAGTCTAAAAGTGTGTGTTTATAAATGCAGCTCTGGCAGCAGCCTTTGCAGGTCAGAGGTTTCTGTGGGGTTTATGCAGTTTTGCTGTTGAATTAATATTCAGAACCATTTTGAGCCTGAAGGTTAATATGAACACTCATTATTCTTAAGTGAGGATGTTCCAACTTTAAAAGCTTAGCCAGAAACACAGGAGTGTTTTTGAAGCTTTTAGAGAATAGGGAGAAATGTAGGAGAAAGGAATGCTCACATTTTACAGATACTTTAACCCCGAGACAGCATCCAGTACCCAACTGATTCCTCTTTTATTTATTGCAGGAGAAACTGTAAATCATAACCAGCTCTGACAAAGCTCCCCCGGTGGCGCTGAGAAATGACGCCAGTGACCTTGCTTGCTGCCTTAACAGCACCTGAGTCCATCATGTCTGACAGGAATAAGAGGGAGAAAGAAAGTGCTGGACTGTCTGACTCCACATGTTCATCATTCAGATATGGAGATGCAAACAGCTTAGACATGCAATCATCAGACATGTATAGCACATCTGCATTAAGTGTAATTACTATTAATGGAGTTCTAGCACTGCCTCAGATTCACCAACTTTAGGCCATGTATCACTCTCTGTAGAGTTACCAGTAAATTCTGAGGTTTATATCTCTTATATCTATAAATGTCATTATTGGTATTCTTTACAGATCCATATGAAAAATCTAAATATTTTGTCAGACTGTCTCCATCTTGTTAACACAATCAAGACCATTTTCATTTGTTTGTCTGAGCCAAAGCTTATTACCATTCAGGGGAAGTATGAACCACTAAAACACAAAGAATAAATAAATAAATATGTAAAAGTGGTGTAGAACCTGATAATGTAATAAATCCCTGATAATGTAATAACCCCAATTATGTAATAAAAATTTGCATTTGAGTGCATTGAAAATGTAATAAAACCTGATCATGTAATAATTTTCCGATAATGTAATACACCTTTTACCAATAATGAAATAAAGTATTGCATTAACGGGAGGTTAGCAGGTTATCCTTCACTTCGCAGGTCCTGATAATGTAATAATACTCCAATATTGTAATCATTCAACAGCAGATCACCCATTACTTGGGTTTAAGTAGTGTATTCAAGGTAATAGTTCTGTGTAAGCAACACAAGTGAGAGCTCTAGCGCCACCAACAGGTCAAAGTTGGACATGCATGAATGTTTATTAATGTTTGACCCATTCAGTTATTACAATAAGTCTTTTGCTAAAAGTTGATCTGGATTTTGGTTTGTCATATCATTATTGATCGTTATTGCACCACTTCAATCACTGTTAAAGTTGGCAATTGATTCTCAATTATGGCTTTGTCATTTAGTAAGCAGTTTTGCCCCCAAGGACAAAGTACACGCATGATTGAAAACACAAACATTAAAGAAAACATAATGTCGTCCTTAAAGTGCTCCTAAAGATCATCTCCATAACATCTAGGCCTCTCCAGCTGCTAAGTTAGATCATGTATTAAGATCGAAAGCTCCAGCCACTAAATGGACTTTGTGGTGCGATTAATACAATAACTGTTTCATGATTCAGTTTCTCTTGCTTTATTGGAAGATTTAACACTTGTAAAATGTACCGCAGTGCATTCAGCTGCATACTTGCTCAGGGTTTAATTTCTCACAAAGCATTCATTTTTCATCTGTTTTTTTTCCATCTCGTGCTCTAATTTTACCATTTTGCTTGGAAATCATACAGCTGCTCCCTCCGGTGCATCTTAATGAGATCTGAGTCAGCAGGGTGTATTCTGCTTTGGCATGCCGGAGCACAGAGAGAAATATTTGTGTCACACAGATGGCATTTTATTCAAGCTCCAAGGTTTTGCACTGGAAAAATAAAGATGTCAGCTTTCCATCAATTTGTAAGAAAGCACAGAAAATCAGAATGATGTTCTCCACTATTTCTTCAATAGTAAAATTACAAAAGGAAAGGAACAACTGACTTTGATTTATTTCATACAGTACAGACACAGGGATGATAAGTAAGCCTGTTCAATGTTTCCCCTCTTCCAAATAGCATTCATGAGCACTTACTGGACAACAGCATAAATAAGATAAAATAAAACAGATTATGAATTATATCAGTATATGGAAGCAGTGAATAGAAAAAAACGTCATAAAAATGTACAAGACTGCTCTCTTCTGGATCAGTAGTGGAAACACAGTGATAATATTTGCTGTACCAAAATTACAGAATTTATATCAAGTGTACAGAAAACAGCTGCCATGTTACAGTATATATAAACCAAGAAATAACTGATCTTACTTGCAAGCACTGTGTGGATATTCAAAGGCTGATGTATCTTATTCCTCTGTGCCGTGGATGTTTCTTGCACTAGGTGACATGCTCCTTATTTCCATAAACTACTGATGCCATATTCTTTGTGCTGCAGTGCTCGTTGAGGTGTTTTTAACCCCTCTATCCTCACACAACCAGGTACCAGAACATTTTGTAGCAGATGTCAGAGTTCACAGAGTCATTCTGATTATTCGAAAATGTTCTTCAAGGTCTCTCAGGGATACCAAGCATTTCATGATAGATTAAAGTATGAGGATATTGGAGCCATTAAAGTAGACACAGTGCCATTTGAGAAAAATCCCAAAAAAGGGCCTGACATTAAGGGGTTAAGAGTTTTGATATATCAGGGTTGGATACAAACACAATACTTGTAAATAGATATGTAGCATATGAGATCTGTTGACAATAAGAAAAATATAGTAACCTATATTCTAATCTAATCTCTTAATCTATATTCTTCAAAGGAAACCCAGTATTAAAAATATCTGTATGCGGTATCTATTGGAGGGATATGATCCATGCTGCCTAGTGCCGCCTATACATTCTGTAAACCATTTACTACTGACAAATCAGACACCATGTTTACCACACTGTGAGTCGATCGCTGTAGTTCAGGTCACATCTTAAAGTATGAACTGAATTTATAAGTTTTATAGGGACTTCTAATCAAAGATGACTGAAGATGGAAAGAATCATTTTATTCAGATTTTATTCTGGATTTAAAAGCAAGATTGTGTGGTCATGATTTTTTGCAACAACACTCTTTAAAGTATTAAAACAAAACAAGATTAACATCTTCACTTCAACAGGTGATTTCATTGATTAACACACCTCTGTGGCTGAAGGTGTGTTAATCAGTGAAATCACCTGTTGAAGTGTTGCATAAGCATTGCCCTCATGGCACATGATTGCCCACCCCTGATGTAGAGCAACTGCAGGCAGTATTTGGGAGGCTGCAGGATGCCAACCTCAAATTAAGTCTTGCCAAGTGTGAGTTTGGCAAGGCTATGGTTGTTGGTCAGGGGAAAGTCAGGCCAGTTTGAATTGAAGCTAGGGGATAGCTGAGTGCAATTCCCATTCTTTTGTTTATTTTCTCTGAGATCGCCATCCTTTTTCCTTTGGTACGTTTTATTTTCCCTTTATTTCATTTCAATAAATGATTTGCTATAACGGTAGCCTACCTTGTGTTGGAGTGTCCCTTCATGTGTTGCACCCTCACTTTGAGCCAGGTATTTAGAGGGTTTGTAACAGTATAATGCTGTGTATGCATGTGTTATTCCTTACGTAGTTCTCCCACAGCTGGCAAACAATAATTTCAAATGTGCAACATCTGGTTATTGCACAATTTTCTATAACCAGACCAGTGCTCATGCTGCAAATAGTCCCATCACTGCAACCTGCTACATTTGAACCTGCACCAGATGGGATCATATACTCAGTGAGATGACCCATCACTGTGCATGAAATGCATGAAATGCATCTGTTGTTTTACTTTGACAATAGGAAAATCAGTTCTGCTCTTTACTGAGTTTGACTCCATAAAATATCTAATAAATGTCTGTATTGTTATTAATGGTGTGCTCTCCCAGTTGTTTACTGTACAGAATCCCATCAGGATCACGGGGACAGATGTACAGCTCAAATCTGTGTGCACAGAGTATCTCCTCAACAAATACAGCTGGCTGCACACTCAGAGATTATGTACACAATATAAAACCTCAAGGCACTGTTAATATGCTGCTCCTGAATAGATTTTCTACAGCGGGATGGAAACACAGAGAGACGTTTAAACATCCTCTGTTGTTTCTGTTTCACAAACTGTTCAGTTTTATCCATTTATGTTACGTGGGAGGATGCAGTCTTTGTACAGTCAAATCTAGATCATGTTGACTGTGAAGAAGTACCTTGTACAGGAGTATGAGGAAAAAAATAACAATAGGCCTTTTTCACAGCAGACACTTTGACACGTAGGAAAAGCACAGGTGCCAGAGATGAGTCTGTTCTCTAGACCCAGAAGATGAAAGTTACTTAAATTACAGTATCCATCATTGCTGACAATGTACACGACACCATTTTGCAATAGAAACATATTTTGGAGCTATTCTATCATTAGTTAAGTGAAGTCTTTATTGTCCTATGTGGAATTTGACTTGCAGCATTACAAAAAACAGCACCAACAGAGACTCATCCACAGAAATAAGTAATTGCTGTAATCATTCCTCTTGTTCATACTAGTTATTTAAAGATCCACCTCAACTGTACTTTCAGTGTAAGTGAATAGGCCAAAATCCATAGGGTGCCCACACAGTCATTTAGTACAAACATGCATTTAACAGTGTATCAGAGCATCAGCAGTCTGAAGTAGCCATATTAGGTGGTTATCTGCCATGTTTAGTCTTTTTAGCAAGTCTACTCAAATAATAGATTTCAAAATACTGCTGATGGTTTACAAAGCATTAAATGGTTTAGGGCCAAAATAAAGTAGCATTTATTTTCTATGCACCAATTATCTGGAACAAACTCCCAGAAAACTGCAGGTGTGCCAGAACCATCATTGCTTTTAAATCAACTCTGAAGACGTTCTTGTTTGTGGACACCTTTTATTAACTGCACTGTATCATTATTTTGTTATTTTATATCTTTTTACTTTGTTTTAATTCTTTTTTTAGCTGTTTTATCTCCCTTCTGTTTTATTCCTTTTTAATATACATATATTTTAGCTGTTTTGATTCTTTCTCCTGTTTAAATTTGCTTTTTATGTTCTCTTTTTGCTATTTACTGTATGTAAAGCATTTAAAGTTGCCTTGTTGTAGAAATATGCTATACAAATGAAATTGCCTTGCCTTAATTATTATTGGATATGAACTGTTAAATGCAGTGTAGTTGGGCTGGAAGTTTTTGGAAACAAATTGTGCAGTAGGTCAAAAACTACCTTAACTGTATCAATACAGATTCAACCACAAATGAAATTATCACATCACCTTTGTTCTCCAGAACCTCCACTTGCTCTCCACAATTGAAATAAACAGGTCCTCCTCACGTTCAAATCCCTCCACAACGTCACCCTCTCTTACTTCACTGATCTGCTGCACCCATACACTCTTTCCCCTAATCTCCACTCATCAGATAACCTTCCTAGCCAAGGGTGAGACAGAGCCTTCTCAGATGCTGCCATGGCTCATGTTCCCATAGCTTTATGTTTGTCCAATATAATGTTCCCTNACAGAGCCTTCTCAGATGCTGCCCTGGCTCATGTTCCCATAGTTCTATGTTTGTCCAATATAATGTTCCCCCAGGGATTTTCCACCAAATGAGATCCCAAGTTTCAGGCCTGCATTCCCATAGCACAGGTATGGCCATTCGCTATAATGTGTTGATGAACCTGCCACAACCAGTTTTTTCGTCTATGAAAACGTTTGAAAGACAGGTGAAGATTTTGTTTTATTATTAAACTAAGGGAACATAGATATGCTCCAAATCCCTCTGTGATTGTACTGACCTTATCAAATTCAAATCTCTTCAACCCATCTTTTCAAACCCGCCTTTTATGTTTGTTTTTTTTTATTTTTCTATTTTGTTTCTTTTCCTCTGCAGTTTTTTTTTATAATTGTGTTTTCATTTATTCTGTATGCNTCTTCAACCCATCTTTTCAAACCCGCCTTTTATGTTTGTTTTTTTTATTTTTCTATTTTGTTTCTTTTCCTCTGCATTATTATTGTTGTTGTTGTTGTTGTTGTTGTTGTTGATGTTGTTACTATTATTATTATTATCATCACATGTTGGTTTTAAAAGTCCGACTCTTCTTTGGAGCCACCTGATTGGATGATGCCTGTTGCTATGACATTTTCTTCAGACGCTTGAGAGTGAAGCATTGTGGGATACATACAGTAGTGAGGTTGGAGATGTTTTAAACAGAAAAAAGATCGATTAAAAGTGTAAATGGTTAACTATCATCAAGATGAAGGTCGGTACCAGCGAAGTAATCAACAATGCATCTGTGTTTTTCGATTTCGATGTTGACTTTAATCACACGGGGTAACGTTAGCTGCTACTTGTAGCCTCCTGCTAACATTAGCTTCAGTCAGACATAACCGTCAGGTTTAAATTTTACTAAAACCTCGACTATTGTATTAAATAAGTAATCTAACTAACGAATATGCACCGGCATACAATTGTTAACGTTGCACAGTGTATCAAAGTTGTATTCTTTGTTAGATAATGTTAGTGGAAACTCATCCGTGAAA
>JANJYP010136359.1:0-13765 GCA_024605115.1 Rastrelliger brachysoma | reverse complement strand
GTATACCAGGACGAGTAGAGGCCTTGTATAGCCTGTTGGTCGTCACTCCAGTAATTTGGGTTGTCATACTTGCAGGTTAGACCTCCACAGCCGATTGAACATTGCATATGTCCAGGGATGACATGACGTATAGCCTCTCCTACTATTGTGTATTTTGCCCTCGGGGCTGTGACTGGAGGTTTTGTAAGAAAAGGAAAAAGAGGGAAAATATAATATTATACGAGTAATATATTTGACCTTTTTATTGTAATCTGTTCTCAGTTTTTTAAGTGAAGCTGTGAAATCAGCAAAGATGTGTTAAATCCTCTGAAGCAGTAGTGCACCACAAAATGTAGGTTGTTCTGTTCCTAAATTGTTAAGATCATCAGTGGTGAGTACTCACTTAGAGGTGTCTAATCCTTATCTGGCATTGCAAGTCTGTCATCAGGGAATTATAATAAAAATAGCCACTCTTCTGGTACATTTGAAATGCATGTTATTGTAGTGTTATTGTACAATATAAACCTGACCATCTAATTTACCTCTAGCTATTAATATTAAATTCCTAGCCCCCTCGNAGTGTTATTGTACAATATAAACCTGACCATCTAATTTACCTCCAGCTATTAATATTAAATTCCTAGCCCCCTCATCCTTACTTACTGTATTCCATCAGAGCTCCACCTGTTGTCTTTGCATGGAGTGCCATATGAACTGTCACTCAGGTTGACATCCACAGTCATAGCAGAGCCTGGACACACATATTTACCTTGTTACATATACTCTGTCAAAGCTTAATTTGTGCTGTAAGATTAACTTTAATCTGAAATACATAACCAGTTTTCTAATAGTTTCTGCAGAGGGTCTCTCATAAATGACCAGTGCTCAGCATTTTATTATAAGGCTTTAGTTTGAGACTATGCATGATGAGGCAAGTTAGAAAGAAACACTTATACTTATCAAAGACCAACATCATAAATCATATTCAATCAAACATCAAGCAGACATAATCCATCCACATAATCCATCAAAAGTTTGGAAAATTGCTATTCTTTGCTGATAGTTTTGTCTCAGTATCTTAAACATTGTACAAAATCTCTCATAACTCTTCAAGATAAATATATAAAATAATCAAGCTTGAATTAGCTAACAAGAAAACCAAAGCAATCAATCTAACTATAAATAAAGAATTTAAGATACATTTTTTATAATAAATAAATAAAGAATAGCAAATTTACCTGTAGTACATGAGACAAGGAGTTTGTAACCACCCCAGAACACAAATGTTCAACAGCAGCAATCGCCAACATTTCTGACATCAGCCTCAATAGCTCTGACGTTGCCTTTAACGCCCCAGGTCCACAAAGTCAATCCCATGGCCTCCATTGATTTGATTCGCCGGAGATTATCTCTGTGTGGTGTGGTAGGGGTAACTAAAACATCCATAGGATCCTAGATCTTCTTTGCAGCATCCTCACCAAGATGACAGATCAAGATCAAGAATATTTTTTAAACTGAAGAATGTGTTGAAAAGTTGCAGGGATTGTGGCCCTTGTAAATACTTCCTCCCCTCAACCTGTGTCTCTTGGGGGGAGTGCAGAGCTATTCTTGACTCCTCCTGGATTAGACTACTAATCTTATTACTGTACTAGTATAAAATAGAGCACCCACTACTCAACAAAAACTCAAGACTATGGCCTCATCACCCTTGCTTTCTGCTGGACTGTTAGGAGATGATAACAATCTAATATATATTGTATTTGTTAATACATATACTGTGAAATTAAGCACGTGTTCAGCTGACCAGATTCTCAATATGTATTTGATCAATGAATGCTATTGGGATTAAGTACAAATAGATTTTTTTGATTTTTGTTATGCCAAGCAGTTAAGCTTTTCCTCTGCAGCTACAAATAGTGGGACCCAGGTGACTTAACAAGTAGATAAAATCTTATTGGCTTATCTTGCACCTTGCTAAAGCTGGTTAGGTTTAGTTTGGTGAGAAGAGATCCGTTTATGATGAACATTTGGAACACATTCAAAGCTAATTAACCCAGTACTATGCTAAAATTCTGTCCCTGTGTGGATTTATTCATATCAACTTAGGTATATATTGTTTTGCATTTAAAACCATTTTTTCCCCAATACCCGTTTTTGATGGATTTCAGCTTGTCTTGATATATACAGTAGATTTATCTTTGCTTTGCTTATAATATCCTGTTTTATATTGATTTTTATTTGTGGTCATATGGTTAGTGCCATACTTATTCTATCTTAATATATATATTTAATTAATTGTAAAAATCTTATTATATAATTTGAGCTAATGTAATATGAAAATGCTATAACATTTTTGCTTAGCTTAAAACCTCTGAGTAATGCAAAACACTCAATTTTCTAGAAACTATTTGATTTATCATCCAGAAATCTTGATAATGACTTCAGTTGTTAAGAAAGCTAACAAACAATAACTATTCAAATATATAATTTATCGAATTTTTTTTAAATTGAAGTTACATAAATTGTGCAGTTTGATTTGGTCACGATGGGGAAAGGACCAACCAGCAACATGATGCATAAAAAGACAATGGTTGCAACTCTTGCACTTTTATACATTACACTGCATAATAGCACACAATAGCCATGTAAATATACTTTATTTATGACATCAGAATTACGAGGAACATTTTAAGGTGTTATGTGCTTGAAGACTTAAAACTGTGGGAATGAAATATGTTGGATGTGTAAAGAAAAATCTCTACTCTGCACTGTGCTTAATGATGCTGCACATCTGAAAACTGCTGTACAAGCCTTCACTTGGGACTGATGCTGCGTGAAAGAAGGTAAGAGAACAGGCTGAGTGATGGATGGTTAGAGTCCTTTAAGATAAGCTGAGCCTTGATCCTGCGCCGAGTGGTGTAGATGTCTGTTACTGGTAGCAGGGGTTATCCAATGATTCTTGAAGCAACCTTAATTGTCCTTTCGATAAGCTTATGATCCCGAGCTGTAATGTTTCCAAAAACCAGGAAGTTTCCTATGAGAATGCTTTCAATAGTTGATCTGTACAAGCTGATGAGGGAATTTGTGGACGACCCATATCTCTTGAGACACCTGCGAAAGAATAGTCTCTGTTGTGCTTTCTTGATCAACATGCTGACCTTCAACAACCAGCAGAGGGAGTTAGAGATGAATATGTCCAAGAAATTAAAGGAGTTCACAATTTCAACAGGATAGTGGATAGAACTGGATCTCCTGAAGTCAGTGATTAGCTTTTTTTTGTTTTTGCCACGTGTCAGTGGGGTCTGTAGGATAAGCACTGATATTGCCTGAGCACTTGATTTTCAAAGTGACATTTAATCTTTTAAATGCGCAGTATGTAGCAATTGAAAAGGTACATAATGTGAAATAAGAGGAAGTTTTTTTTTTCGTACTCATTTTTATTGGTTTTTAGGTAAAGGTTACAGTATGACATAGCGGAGTACTTGTATGCACAACTTTAAACCTGATCATATAAAATGGATATTGGCTTTTTTTTTACTGTCTTTTGAGCATCATACTCCTTTTTTGTGCTTGCTTGAACAGTGTTCCGGATGGAAGAAATAGGCCTAACAATAAAAACTAAAGAACTGAAAAGACTTCGTATTGGTTTCACATAATCTCTCAAATTTTGTATAGATGGAGGCTTGCTTCCCATCACACACATTTTAAGTGCATTATGAAGTGATCTTCTAATGACCAGTATGAGCAGCACAAATGATTATGACAAGAAAAACCCATCATGTCACTTCCCGTTATTCATCTCCCTGAGACATAATTAGTGAGAAAAAAATCCGGCAGAGGGCAGCAGATACACATATGACATTCAGTTCAGCGCAGCCGGCAGCCCATCTGTTGTATCCATCTCTATGACAACAAACAGCTTGGATAGATTTCCGTGCTCCACATAGGCAAACAAACAAAGCCTAATGGGAAATGAGTTCATTTCTTGGAGTCGGTCGACCCCTTGCGCTTACTTAACGTACTACAAGTACTACATTTCCCGAGGAGCACTGCAGCCCGGTCAGAACTGCCCAGGTAGTTGCGTAGGTAGGTAGGTACGTCACATTTCAAGCAAGCTGGCTGTTCAGCTGTTCAAGGCTAGATGGTAACCCTAGGTTTACGAAAACTCTCGCGAGAGATTCAGTCATAACCATGCTCTACCTATAATCCTAAACAAGTGATTGTGTGAGTAAACGTAGCAAGCATTCAGTTGAAAAAATCATCACGTAATAAAACATAATTATTTTGTGAAATGATAAACAACGCCTTGAAAAATAGAGGAATAAATCTCATGAGAGTTTCGCAAATATAGGGTTACCATATAGAGACGACCGGTTCCACGGTCTTAACAGCATGAAAACACCGGAAGTCACTTAAATTGCCTTCAAAATAAAAGAGACGTTTTCTGATTTTTTTGAGGTCATAAATGGCTTTTCACACATTATATGTTAAATCCTAGAATTGAGTTTTGTTCTGATATTATTACGTAAATACGTAAGTAAGTTAAAATTAAAGTGCAGCCACGCAAGATCTGAATCATATTCTGTTGACAAGGGTTTTATTGTGAAAGCACAAACCAGAAGTTGTATATCCTGTCTCTTGTCTTGGCAAGTGGTACTCCTGCTCCGGCGGCGCCACAGCTCCGACAAGCCGGGGGAGAGCTGAAGGAGGCACAGCACCACAGCGATGGAGCATTTCTAGGAGATAAACAGCCAGCTCCCCCGTTGGAGATAATTTAACAGAGTCATCTACATGACCAAAGCAACAAGACCGGCAACGAGAAACGCAAGCGTAACAATCATGCAATTTAAATACAGACGACTTTAAGCAACCGCTTATTCTTCAAGGTTACACCGCTTGAAGACGCCCCACATCCCCCTCTCTTGTCGCAGATCAGCTGGCGTTAACGTTGGTTGATCATCGCCGGTACCGAACATGTCCGTTGAACAGCAGGGCTACACCGACAATATGCTGTTACTGGAGGCCGGGCCGGAGTGGATGCGGGCCGAGATCGAGCGTCTCTCCCGGGAACTGAGTGAGACCACGAACGAGAAGATCCAGGCGGCGGAGTATGGGCTGGCGGTGCTGGAGGAGAAACAGCAGCTCAAACAGCAGTACGATGACATGGAGATAGAGTACGAGGCCGTCAGACAGGAGCTAGACCAGCTGAAGGAGGTAGGTTGTATATGAAAAAATCAGAGCGAATGTCTTAGAAATAAAACCAATATCACCCATTTCCTTTAGGATTCACAGGCGCTACGCACCAACCCTTCAGTTAAACCTAACGCTCAATTTGGGGCGTATACCCGCTAGATTATCAATGACTGTATCATTATTTATTTATATATATGCGTTCGTCTATACAGGGACCAAGCATTTTGAAAGGCATCAGTCATAAAATAGCTAGCCTATCTGATTTTCCTGCTACAAGGTCAAAACTGCAAGATGAGGAGGGGATGCTCCATCATGCTCCTCACCCCACCCCCTCTCTGCCTGGGGTGTCCCCCATTGCACTGCTACCTTTATTTATTTATGCCCCCTTCTTCAAGACATTCCTGTCTGACTCACTAGGCCTTGTGTGTTTTCTCTCCCCTCATGAGCATATCTGCAAACTGTACAAATAAGACGATTTTTGCAGGCACTGATCTCCATATGCTATATGGCAGCTCACAATTCACATCAATCATTATTCATTTGAAACATTTTCATGACATTTATAGGATAAAATGACTTTTGAAAGCAACACTTTTACAGGTTTAATGGGCAGTAGATATCTGGTCTCAATGTCTCTCTTAGCTCAAATGGTTCCCTCTTTTGCCAACAAGAATTACTAGTTTAATTTAAAAGGGGCGGGTGTATGTTTGAATTTTGAACTTTCCCGCTCAGAAGAGAGAGGGATGAACAACTTGTGAAGGAAACCAGACTTGTTACGGCCCTTTGGGAATGGAAAGAATGTTGAGAGTGACGGTTCAAGCTTGGCTAGAGCGTTAGATAAAGGACGTGTCTGTTTTTCTGAACAGTGGCTTGACTTATTCCCCACTGTTCTCCTTCTCACTCCCACAATAGTTTGTCACTGTCTTGTGATTTAGAGTGAGAGAAGTACAGTTTCAGAGTAACGTTAGGCAGTCAACGGACGCTGACCCACAACGTAGTCATGGCAAAAAAGCAGATTCCTGCTTTGACACAGCCTTGCTCACATCCTCCTTTGAGATGTGGGGCTCTTCCTGTGTCCTCCCACAAGGCTAAACAACCAATAGCTGAGAAAGATGACTTCATGGTAAACCCCTTCATGCCATGCCAGAACTCTGCTCATTGCTCCCTTGGGTTTTTGTGCTTTTCAGTGGAGAGACACACACAGAGAGGTTTTCAGCTGTCTGCTTTTCCTTCTTCTCTGTGTCTATCTTCCAGTGGTCCTCTAATGTTTAGAGAAGTTTTCCCATGCACTTCTTTGGCAAAAGGGCCTAGCTCTGTCACTGAGGAATGACAGCAAGAAGCTCTGAAAAGAAGAAGCAGACTGGAAAATAGTTTAAAAGAGTAACCATAGCAGCAAATGAGGAAAAAAAGAGAAGTGGGGACATTTGTGGAGATTTTTCTTGTTTTTTTTTTTTTGATAAACATGCCAGGCAAAGTGTTTTTTAAAAAAGAAATTTACATTTTGAATCTGGTCTGACTTTTAGATTGTGTCTTTGTTTTTGTCTCACAATAGGATACAAACATCCATCTGTGTGGGTAATAAACTCAGTTGTTGTCTCACAGCTGTAGCAGAGGTCTAAAATTGCCTCAGGGTTGGGTTATGCTGGTTGTAGATCACTGGTCAGATGGTAACCTCTGAAAGTCTGTCGCAGTGATCCTTTTATCACTTTGTCCGACCCCCCTCCCCTATTCCATCCCAGCTCAGCCTCTGTATGAGGGACAGTGATGCTATCACAAGCGAAATACAAGCAAATTCCTCTCATATCCCTCTTGACTTCCTCTTTATTGTCTGTTGGAGACAGACAGTAGTCAGAGGAGAGCAAACACAAGATAGGCTACTGTCACAACAGGGGCTTAAATTAAAGCTTATCTCAGCAGTTGGTTTCCACTTCAAATTCAAACTCATAACTCAAACAATCATTGTAACTCTAAAAAGACAAATGTCATCAACCTTTTTCTTCATGCTTTATGGTTAAGTGGGGCAAAATAAGAAGTGTTGATTTGTCTGCAACTGTGATGAAAGCTCATGAGAAATTCATTTCTTTGTTCACATATAAATGCCAGTTTAATGTCTCTGCTACAATTTACACTGATGGCAGCAATGTTTGGATGTCCCATCTTTTTTCAAGGTCTCAGACAGACTGGAGTAGATTGTTAGGGAGATTTACAGAGTTCAACATGGGATCCTCTTCAGTGACCTTAAATCTCCCCTCAGTTGCTGTCTTGTGCAAATACTAGAAAATAGAAAAAAAAGCTCAGATGTATGTGCATTCATAGTGATTTAAAAGCCCAGCCACCTCTGAGTTGTTGCCATTTGGACAGGAACAGTCAATCGGAAATCATTGTGACAGTGGGTAAACTTCCGCTGCCATTTAGCCAATCCTTCCTTCCTCACCTACACTTGGACAGGGTAGTAATATTCCCATTTACACTCCCACCATACTTTCGAGGCAGGAAGATGGAGGAATTCTGTTGCTTAGTAACGGCACAGCTCTGTGCCTTTTAATTTGAGCTTCCTCAGCATGTGCTGCTTTTGAGTGTGTTAGAGGGTGCCTGCTGAGGTATCATCTCACAGCTAGCCAAATTAGTAGTAATATACATGATGATTGGCTAGAGGTATTCACAGGATGTTCCTGTCTGTTCTCTGATACAGCTCTCTTATAAATATGTATAATATATATTATAGTCCATTGCTGGTGTACATCTGGGACAGTGTCAGCCCCTTTCTCATTCATTTCATAGCCCTCCAACCACAAAATCATTCCATCATCTATTATCGCTCATGCACTGGGCTCAGTCACTAGGGATACACTACTATGAATATGTCCTCTTCTCCCTGTTTCACTTCCCTGGAAAGGAGGAAAAGCACTAGACAGTGGGCATTTTCTCATTCCCCACTGGCACCATCTACATCACACTAACCTGTGATCCATCTGCTGGCACTTTATACTGATAGTGAGTCACTAGAACCATGGCTTGTGTGCTACCTCCAGGAGAGCAGCTAATATTTAGTATGTCCGCTTTTCTGATAATAGATTGCGTCATGATAATGCAGCTTGTTTTGATCAAAGAAATTTTATTCAGCAACAGCCTTGTTGCTCACTCATTAAAAAGCGCTCTGATAAAAGCACTCTGCATGCCAGGCTGATAATAAAGATATGAGTGTTAGCTAGGTGGACTTTTACCCACACAGATTGCAGAGTACAGTTCCAGTCACAAAGTAAAGTAGATAATGTCATTATATCACATTGTATCAGTGTAAGAGCAGAAGGTTGTGTAGCCTCAGCTGTTGTTATTCTTAAGTTAAACCACTCACAGGCGACGTCATGTGCCACACCTCCAACTGTTAAAGCAGTTCAGAGGGACTCTACCTGTGAGGAGAACTGGAGAGTCTGTGGTAAGCTGGCCTTGATGTTTAACCTCTCGGCTCTTCTAAGATAAAACGCCGTGGCCACAATGACACCATCATTCATCTGAAAACAACAGAGCCACATAACATCCCAGAATTCTAATTCCTTATTTAATTTTTTCTATAGATACAGGTCCTTTTATCAGGTTATTACAGTTTCAGGCGTCTGAGACAGTGACACTTTAACAAAGACCAAGAGCTGCTCTGATCCTTGAAGCACTTGCAACAAGCGTCAGTGACCACACTGAAGTCATTCAGTCACACGCAGACCCTGTATCTCCCATGCAACACTCCTATCGGTGTAGCGCCAGCTGTGTACTGCGGTGTGGAATTCAACCAGACAATAAAAAACCCTAAATATTGTTAAGCTCAGTAAAACCTGGCTGCTCTGTGCTTGGTCCGCTAGGCCTTTGTGCATTTGAGCTCACTGGGGTTAACAGGTCTTGGATGTCATAGATGAAGAGAGAGTTAAATGCTCGCGGAACACAGCATATGACAAAGGAGAGAATTGAGAGAGGCGTCCCATTGTGGTTACATTTGAAAGGATTGGTCACTTTTGTCTCTTTTGAAATGGCTGATTACTAAAGGATATATCCCAATGTCCTTAAACAAAGATATCTGGTGTGACTCTAAGCCCTTTCTGTGGTGTTAAATGGGTTGGATGCTGATTGGACGTCAGTAGAAAATACTAGTAGAACACAAAACCCATCTGGTCCTTTATATGAAGAGTCATAAATAGCCAGACTCATATTATTGGATTGCCACGCTGGGCTACATTTCATCAACAGCTGCTCATCTCTTACAGTCTTTCGTATTTTCTCTTTTCTCACTCACTTCAGCCATTCGTGTAGCTTATCACAAGCTCCCAGCACTTCCTGAACGCTCAATCAAGACGACTCAATCACTGTCTTATTTCACTGGGCTTCCAGTCTGTGTTCAGTATGCTTTTGCATCTCTCTGTGACCTAGGATGCACTAAACCTTTCAGCATTGTTTGGGGTATTCTGATCAACTCTTTTATCCATAATATCTTTTGCTGGACGGCAAGTCTGCAGTTAAGGGGTAATCTTTTCTAAATGGCACTAAATAAAGTCCCAAATCCCCTACTCTCTGGGCCTAAGAGGATGAATCCCAGCCGCTATGCACAGGGCTTACGGAGGTCTGGGAGTCTGCCAGGGCCTACCACATTCAGCAGCCTCCATAGCCAGGGACAGGTAGGTGCATTTTGGGTTAATGCTGCACTGAGACTGGCAGGTGCGCTTGGGGAACTACCCTGTTGTTCATATCCTGGCCCAGTAGCCTACTCCAGTGCTTGCCAACCATACAGAACCCTGCAGTCAGAGTACTGTCAGGCCTGCATTCTGCTATATGAATTCCAGCCACAATAACGATATGTAAATTATCATTAATACCACCCACAAATATACTGGGAGGAGAAATTTCAATTGGAGAATCTTTATTTAGGATCCAGACTCACAGGTTAATCCAAAGAAGCACTTACATGGACTCATGTTGCCTTCTGTGTCCCAGAAGGGCGACCATATGGTATTGCAAAGTAATGAAAGAATAATTCTGCCCAGTTTTAGGTAAAATGGCCTGCTGCTAATCCATAATGATTTAAGAGCTTTTGTCTTTAATTCTGCTAAACAAAATACTATTAGCACCAGTCTACATTTTAAGTTGGGGTCACATTTACTCTGGAGCATTAGTGGATGGTTGTTGGAGTGCTCCAGGTCTCAGTGGGTGGACTGTTTAGGCTGCTTGTGTAAAGAGTGGAGTGTTTGTGCAGTGTGTTTAAATGAAAAGAATCGCACATTTGTGAAGACCTGCATTAGCAACCAGGAGTGTAGAAGTGGTGTTATATACGTCTGGTATGTAGAAGTTTGTTGGTTGTTAAACATGATTTAAGGTCCTCATTGAAACCTACATCAAGTTCCTTTCCAAGTCTTTCAGAGGCTCTAGTTGCCTACTGATAGGGAAGCATAACATTGTGACTGTTCATGGGAATATTGTATGATCTAATTGTGTGTGCGTCATCAAGTCACACTCTGAGATACTTCCCTCTGGCTAAAATAAATACGACTGAAGTTATTAGATTATCCAAATAAAGAATGTCCATAAAAAAAAACAAAAACAAAGGCCCAGCAGCAATAAAGTGAACAATTTTGATATGAATATTTACAGTAGAGTTACACTTAATTATACAAATGATTAAAATATTTCTTTAAAACATTTTCAAAAGTCAAAAGTCCATGCAGAGAGATGGTATGGCAGCCCAGCTGGGTCATGATTCGACTAGTGTAATCCAATTATCGAAGACTTGTCCAGGCTAAAAGCAGAGGATGATGTCATGGTAATGGCTGTGTCTCAACTTTATCAACAACTATGAACTATTATAAATCTCAACAAAGAAGCCAGTGTGTACATAATGTGAAGGGGCTACATGTGCGAAAGAAACAAGGGCCTCTTATCCCTCGTCTCCTTCATGTCCACTTTTCTTTGTTGTATGGTTTCATTGCATTTCTTAAATCCTATATTCACCAATGAGCTGACTAAATTTAAACAAGCTCTTTCATTTTTATCACCTCAAATAATCTATTTTTGATTTGGTTGTGTTATTTTTAAATCAAGATGACCATCATCTGTATTGAACAAAATAAAACCAGTAACCTGTATGTTAGGTAAGTTTGTTCCATAATAATACTACCTCGGTGTATCCTGTTTTGGTAACTAGAGATACTGTGTTGCATAATGTCAGTAATAGATATTCTAGTCTCCTGTCTAGGCTTAAATACTATCTGTTTTTTTTAAGGTCAGTGTAAGCAGTTGATAGCAGGGTTATATGTATGTGTTGAGACTCTGTTGTGTTATATAAACAGATGAATCAGTTAGGCATGTAGGTAGCATTGTGTCGTATTCCGCCTGCGTCGTTCCTTTAATAGAGTCTGTAGATGAAGTCTGTGGGCTGCATCACACTGCCCTCAAACTTTTCTTTTCTGCCACTAAATCCAAACAGCATGGTGAACACAGAATGACACCCTCATACCGAACATGTCTTAACGCCTCTACTGGATGATTTTTTTTTTTTTTTTATAGCTTTGTGTTTTCACAACTGACCATAATTACTGTTGCTGTCTAAGTAAAACTCTACCGCATCAAGTCTTTATTCAAGCCGAGTTCTACTCCATCAGATCTTTGTTCTTCCTTCCATTGAAATGAAGTTAGAGTTTGCCTGCCCTCCCCCCTACTCTGCATCCTGTTTACTTGTGAGGGGACTATCTTTTTATAGCGGATGGGAAGCATATGAAATGTTGCTCTTGTATGAGCCCGGATATTTTTTTGTGCATCAGAGGAAATGGCCACATGAGGTTCATCAGTCAAGTCTCTCACCTCTGTTTATAAAGGAAGAACAAGGAGTTTTGTTTTTTGTACAATGATACCAGGGCCGCAAACATTGCCAGGACTACAATAAAGAACTTAATTCAAGAGCTTTATTATTGGTAAACTGAACAGAGGTGGATTTATTCCCGCCAATAATTTATAATCCTATTGAATCTTAAAGCTGGTGTTTTACTTTTCACATCTGTAAGTATATAAGCATATGTTATAGGGTCCACGTGATGTAAATGCCATCATCAGAGAGTATGCATGAGGGTTCTGCATAACTAATTTGTTGTGACTGCTTGATCACTACACTACAGTCCGTAGATGCTGATCTACTGTATGTGTTGGAACATGTCCACCAAGCAGACTCCAGAAAGTAAAGTAACAGAACTACTGCATGTCCACAGTGCATACATCTGCTTAAGGGGTATATTTGAGGCTCAACACAGATAGCAAGAAATCACAGCCAAATGTGCTTTAATGTCCTTTTCCATGGTCCCATAAAATCTGAAATCTCCATGTTTAGAGATGCTTTATTCCCCTGGGAAATGAGGAGAATATTCCCCAAAGAAACAAAAGATTGGACATGGGAGTGCAACACCCCCACACTTATTAGCATATATGACAAGTAGGAATAAGTAGCTATAAGTGGACAGATGGTGAGTGCCCCAACCCTGCAGAGAGAAATAAACACTCACACATGCACACATGTCCGAAGGGTGTGATTTACTCCACCCAAACCCTACTGCTACAGAGGAGTAGTTTCTTGTCTGTAGTTTGTCCCAAAGCTTTTTGTGGTTTGGTGCAGTAGATGAAGAGATTAGGGGTGAGATGTAAACAAATTGCTTTCTCTGTTTATACAACTGCATTTTGGCATAACTCCTGTCTGGTTCCTCTGAATCTCTACATGGTCCATTTATTTCATTTATCTCCTAACTGGAAGGGTTGTGCCTCCCATCTCTCCTAAAATAATTAAACCAGGCTCTGAAAAACATCTCCTTCTTTTAATTGGTTATCTATTGAAACATTAACCCCATTTCAAAGGGTTGTCCCTTTGCCCTGGGGGTCCTTTTAAGTTTAATGCCACAGTGCAATCAGAGCACAGCAGTATGTCTCCATTCTCTTTGCACTTCATACCCACTCTCCGCCACATCCTCCTCACCTCCTCCTTTTTATTCCCCAGACTTCTATTGTAAATAGGCTAGTGGGTCTGAGTCCCCCTATCGTAGCGTGTCACACCCAAGACTCATGTAGCCCACGCTTTGAAACCCTCAGGCATGGCAGAAATGGGAGAAAGAGAGGGAGGAATTTAAAATGGGAAAAGGCATGGGGGCTGGTCGTACAGCAGTCACAACATTAAGAGTTTGAGCTTGCAGAGGGGAAAGAAAGGGAGGGGGTTTTAATTGGATGTGTGCCAGTCTCTCAGGGGTCTTTGAGAAATGGGGATAGCAGATAGAAAGGGAGAGAGGTTTGGAATGGGAGGAGCACACCAGGCAATGCTTGGGTTTCCTGTGGGAACCAGTTACCTCTCCTTTTTAGGTGCAAGAAGAAAAGGGGTTCCTCCATCAGATGGCTTAATGGGTTTAAAGTGCTGGGAATTTAAATAGAAACTAAACAACTATCTCTTTTTTGTACTAAACATATGTATCTCATGAAAGAGCAGTAGGTTGTTTTCCAGAATATGTGCAGCATTCACTTTAGGGCATTGTGTTTTAGCTTATCTTTCATCTTTTTTTCATTATTTTACTTGAATGCTCTGTTG
>JANJYP010136335.1:0-14882 GCA_024605115.1 Rastrelliger brachysoma | reverse complement strand
TATACACATTCTTCTTAGGAGAAGAAAAGGGGATATAGAGAGAGAGAGGACAGTGATTGAGACTGAGAGAGGGAAGGTGCCAGGGCTGTGAGAAGGTCTTATGTTTCATATAAAGGGGATTATCTAGTTGACCTTTGATCTTTAAACCTTGGGATTTTTTGTCAGCAAGAGGCAATTCCCACCAGTCCAAAACTACTGTCTACCTGAATTAGTCCAAAACCACACTTGACCCCCACAGGTCATGCTTAATCCAAGCCGTGCAGGGCCGGATGTGCCTGAGACTGAGTGGAGCGACCCACTTCTGTCACTGGTCGAGGGTGTTCCTTTTGAGAGACACAAAACAGATACGTCTTAATGATGGTTAAAAATGGGAGGCCCCACAGCATCTCTTCTCTGCCAGAGAAGACCTCAGCATTCATTGCTCCCAACGCCCCTCCTCCTCCTCTTTCTTCATCTTCTCATCTGTTATTTTTATTCTCCTCTCACACTGCATCCTTACACTAAGCCAGAGCTTGTTCCAAAGTTTGGAGGCCAATTACGTCCTTGTAGGTGTACCCATCAAATGATTACAGGATGGATATTATGTTAAGCTGGTGAATGGTTGAATCTAAACCCTGCTCTGACATCTCTGCTTCACTTCAAAGCAATCAAGCGGGCTCTGTGCTGATTGGCTGTGGTGATTGAGGGTTCAAGCAGGAGGGGATTCGTTTTGAATTTTAATTAGTGTTCAGACTGAACCAACACACCACTGGCAACAGTTTTATATATATATATATATGTGTGTGTGTGTGTGTGTGTGCGTGCACATGTAAGCATGTATTGAGAGAGCCGGAGAAAGAGCTTAAACTCCTCAGCCTATCCAAACATTTTCTCAGTTGTGCTTTTTGGTCGATTTTCCATCAGGAAGCAAGTGTATCAATAACAAATATGGAGGTGTGCAGGTTGTTTTCATGTACATAGATACACCTGTGCTTTACACCAAGAAAAAGTGACAATGAACAGGCTCACCAACTAAGGAAATAAGTTGCTCACTAGGAAGTGGCAGTAATCCAGACACTCCAAACTCTGTCTACAAAGAAATAAACAAAGACATCATAAAGCCCTCTTTATCCCTCAATGACTATTCCCATAAAGGCTTTAATCACCACTCCCCAGGGACTCAGCTTTCTGTGTATGCCTGTGTGTGTGTGTGTGCCCGTCCTGTGATGTCCGACTGGTCTCAGCTCCGCACAGATGGGTCTATTTAGCTGCCAGGCGCGCCTGTAATTTACCAACATTCATTCCTCTTCTCTCCCTTTCCTTTTCTGTCTCTTGTTTTGTTCTTTTAATTGAATCGACTGCAGTTGAACACAATGACTCTCAGTTCTGCATGCACAATGTTAGTAATATATCCTTTATATGTAACCTTCAAACTTTTAACTGGCTGTCAGGGATATTTGTGTCAACTGAATATAGCAGCTTAAACAATCTTCTGCCTCCCCTTCTCTTCTTCTTCTTCGTTTTCTTTTCTTCACATTCTTCTCCCTTGTCTGTGTTTCTCCAGTTGAAGGATTGCTGGGTCAGGATCAAGAGCGAGTTGGTTTTGTTCGAGCTCCAATTCATACACAGTTGACGTTTGAGCAAAGGCTGTGGAGATTAAAAGCATCTGAGTGTGCAAGAGAGCTGGAGAGTGTGCACAAGTTTGTGTGAGAATGTGGGTTTTTATGTGGGTCTGTTTTAGTACTCAGGACTCAGAGGTGAAATGCGTCAAGCTTTTGCCGGGTTGTTGGGCCGTCACATCAGTTTAACCTCAAGAGTACAACCTTAGCATGGAGTCTGCCTGAAAGTTCCTTAGTCTTTTTTTTTACTGCTTTGTTGCTTGTTATTGGTCTGGCCCTTCTCTCTTTCTATGTCTTTGCTTCTCAGTTCAAGTTCATCCACCATTCACCTTTCATTTAAATTGTAGGACAGAGGAGGGATGACAAGTCCACATGTGTGTTTGTGTGCGTGTGTCTGCTTCAGTGCATGCAGGTGTGTATGCATACATGAGTTCATACCATGTGTTTGCATGGTTGGACTATTGTAAGGTGATATATGCTCATCACTATGGAGGAGCTCAGAACAAAAATGGTGGTCCTCTTATCCCTCACCACAAACTAGAACTCATCTTGTGTGTGTGTGTGTGTGTGTGTGTGTGTGTGTGTGTGTGTGTGTGTGTGTGTGTGTGTGTGTGTGTGTGTGTGTGTGTGTGTGTCCAAGAAAATCCAGTTAGCTTCGCCTTCAGTGGATCAGATATCTTGAGTCACTGAAACCACATTGGTTTATTTTCCTTTTCTTTAAGGAATAAAAATGTTCTTTCTACTGTGTGTGTGTGTGTGTGTGTGTGTGTGTGTGTGTGTGTGTGTGTGTGTGTGTGTGTGTGTGTGAAGTGTGCAAGTGTATGTGTGCCTCTCTATGTCTGTGTGTGTATGTAGATAGCAATGTTTTCCTGCTCATGCGAGAAGTGTTCTCAATTACTGCTTTAGTCAGAAGTGGAAACAGATGGTAACAGATGACGGGAGACAAAGTAGCTCTGTCCTACCTACTCCTATTCGCTCTCTCTCTCTGTCTTGTATACACACACTTCTTCACTTCTTCCTCTTAAGCGCTAAATTGTGCATTCACTTTAGAAAAATACACTCACTCTTTGCACATGAGCAGGATAGACAAAGACAGTCCTTCAGTCATCTTGACACAGATCATCACTCACACTCACCCAGACAGAACATGCAGGCTTAGGGTTGGTTTGCACTAAACCACAGTTCATTGAACCTGGGCCCAGCTTCCCATAAGCAATCTTTGCACTGAGATCTCCTTTGTCCTTTGACTAGCGATGAAAATAAGATGACCTTAAAGCTAAGTGATGCTGTTGTCAAGCCAGCCACTTGGTATTTGATTTGAAATGTATGTTTAAGTTGAAGTGGATTTCTCAGTTTCTCACCTTTTTTCTCTCTCACCTCCCCTTTCTGCTATCCATCTTACACTCTTCCTTCCTCCATCATCCTTGTCACCCATTTTCTCCTCTTGTGCCTCCCTCATCCATCACTCTTTTTCCACTTTTTGAACCCACATACACAAGTATATCCTTCCCTCCTTTCTGTTTTACACTCTTCTTCTATCTTCACTCACCCTCTCTATCTGCTTTCCTGCTTTCTACTATCCTTTAGTTTCATTACCTTTTCTTTCTCTCCATCTAAAAAAACAAAAGACATCTCATAAAGGTGGATGACCCCGAACCTATAGTGCAATAGAATAAACATGTTGCAATAAACCTTCTGTTGCTACTTCTTCCTTCTCTTTCTCAGTGGGAGGAGATTAGTGTGATGGATGAGAGGAACACCCCGATGAGGACCTACCAGGTGTGTAACGTTATGGAGGCTAACCAGAACAACTGGCTGAGGACGCGTCACATCAGCCGGGAAGGAGCGCAGCGAGTCTACATCGAGATCAAGTTCACCCTGAGGGACTGTAACAGTCTGCCAGGGGTACCTGGTACCTGCAAAGAGGTCTGTGCCACACAGGATAACACAAGTTTTTGTTACACACAGGCAGCATGATAGTTGCCACACAACAAACAATGCAACTGGTGTGTGTGTTTAGACCCTCCCGGCGAGCAGGCCATTGAGTGCTGGCTGGCTCCATCTGTGCTGTTGTGTGTCTGTACGCTCTCAGAATGTTTTTTTTTTCTTTTTTTGGAGGAGGAGGCGAGTAAAAAGACAAATTTGTTTATTTTGGAGATCAATAGCACAGGAGTCTGTTTGATTTGAAAAATGGTAGAGGCAGAAACTAGAGAGAATCTGGTGTTATAAGACCTTGATTAAAACACACAACATAACATTTACAAATTGAATTCACTCCACAGTACGGATAATAGTAACTCTGTTTATCTAATCAGCTCATTTGTTGATTTAATCAAATAAAATCAGCAAATTAAATTGAATATCACTTCTCCACATTTTCAATTAAATCTGCCTGATCTTTTTTTTTTTTTTTAAATTTGATACAATTACGGTTTATTGTTTGTTTTTAGTGTTTCTCTTTACAACAGCAGAATTAAATGAACTAAAAAAAAACGTTTTTTTTTTTTTACATAAAGTTGAACATAAGTGAGTGTATTGTTTGCAGAGTACTAAATATTCATTGTTGGATGTGAAATTAATGCTAAAGCTGTGTGCACATGTTGCTGCACATAAATACACATTCAAAGCAATTGCATACACACACACACACACACTTTATCTTCTGATATCGTTTTTCTTGTCCCCAATCCGATCATGTTATTCTGATGTCACTGCTCCTCTGTATTCATATCTCTTTACTTTGCCTGCCCTCTGCACATTTTCACTCTCATTACATCTCCAGAATGAGTAGTGGAGATAACATGAGCCAATATACAGTAGAGCTGCTGCACTTTCATGGAACTGCTGAGACTGTTACTGACTAGCCATCAAGAAAGATGGACTGAGATTTGAGGATAAGAAACAGAGTCAGAGAGCTGTGAGGGCCTTGTTAAAATTTTTTACATTGGATGGATTCTCCCTCTTTTATGTGCTCTGTCTGATAGCTTTTCATAACAGTCCTGAAGTTGACAAAAAATATTTGTTTTACAGACATTCAACATGTACTACTATGAGTCCAACAATGCCAATGTGTGGTTCATCAAGGAAAGCCAGTATGTCAAGATTGACACCATTGCTGCAGATGAGAGCTNACACACACACACACACACACACACACACACACACACACACACACACACACACACAGAGCATGTACTCACACATGCATATACTTTGTATAATTACATACACAATTAACATTATATAAAACTGGGATTGAGGGAATACAAAGTAATCTAACACATTTCCAAGTGACAATTAAAATTAATGTCACCAGTTTTTCTATCCACTTTAGTATTTCCTGGCCTAGAGACTGTATCCTCTCTGACTAGTTTTCAAATTATTTTATTTTTAGTAGGAAAAATAAGTCTTCTCCAGACTGTCTAGCTCTTATAATGTATTTATTAAACTTATAAAATAAATCAAGCCTTGAATATGGGTTATATTTAAACTTAAATATCTTATTCAAACTCTTTGCAGCTGAATTTCTGACAGCACTTTGCCATAATCCTTTTTCGACTTTATGATATTAACATTATCTGTGTTGCTCATATTCAAACAAACTAACGCTTGTAAAACATCTCCTGGTTACAGGTGGATGTTGGTGACCGTGTGATGAAGCTGAATACAGAGGTTCGGGACATTAGCAACCTGAGTAAAAAAGGCTTCTACCTGGCCTTCCAGGACTTGGGTGCCTGCATCGCTCTGGTCTCTGTTAGGGTCTTCTACAAGAAGTGTCCCCTCACTGTGCTTAACTTGGCCCAGTTTCCTGACACAATAACTGGTGGGGACACAGCACTGGTGGAGGTCCACGGTGTGTGTGTGAATGCCTCTGAGGATTTTGAGGCTCCCAAGATGTACTGCAGTGCAGACGGAGGCTGGCTGGTTCCCATCGGGAGGTGTGTGTGTAAACCGGGCTTTGAGGAGAACAAGGACATCTGCCAACGTAAGTGCAATGGGGGTCTGAGGGCATGTGTGAGAATGTATGTTTGTGTGCGTGCGTGTGTGCATCTGTCCATGCCTGTGTATCTTTCTGCAGTGGGCATGTACAACAGCATTTTAGCACTGAACATTTCTGTTGTGAAACTTAGGATGGAATGATTTTTGTGTATTTAGGTTACTGAAGCACTTTGTGACTTTGTGTGTCAGCGTGGGTGTCATCACTTCAAGTGACTTTTATTCAGCTCCCAACACAGCGAGGACACTTCTTGCAGAGAAAAGGGTAGGAGTTGCTTTGAGGCATCTCTCTCTTTTCTTTTTTGTTTTGAGTGTGTGTATTTGACAGAGCTGAATATCTCATTTTCCCTGCTGAGTAGAGGAGAGCAATATGAGTGTGAGAGTGTGTGTGAGAGAGTGCTTATTGATGTGTGTTTGTGCTGTAGGAGAGGAGGAAAAGGTATGCCTTAGGAATCAGATTATTGAGTCGTAAAACTCCACAGATTGTGTGTGTGGAGTGTGTGTGCTATCTGTGTGTGTATATAGTGCGAGTACATGCATTTGAGTGAGCTAGCCATATTAGACTCACGCCGTCACCTGTCCCCACAGGCTCACTTCCTCCCCGAAACGAAAATAGAATCATAGATATTCATCACTGCAAACTTGGAACTGGTGCACATAATGCAATTTCAGTTGTTTTGGAGAAGGACCGCAGGGGGGGTGGGGGGGGAGGGTGGGGTTCTGCCTGCAGGTCTCCTCTATGGCAATGGTTCTGGTGCAGGCTCCACTTTGAGAGCAGCTCCACTGTCAGGACAGGAAATAGATTTTTTTTTTCCTCCCATCACATTAAAAGCTGTAGAAAAACATACCAGACATACCCTTGGTTGTTTTCGAAAACCGTACATAGCACAATGACAACAACGTGGCTGGAACCCATTTGGTTAAATTAATGTTTAGTTGTTTTAATAACTATATCAAAGACATTTTTATTAAAAGTAGAGTAATGTGTTGCTGTTGTGAGCTATGCTCTGTGTGACTTGTGCAGGCTTTTGTAGTTTGCCTGTGTGCATTCAGGTACTGTACTACATCAATGTTAGCAAAGAGTTAGCTGAAGGCTGAGTGCCAGTAAAGAACTGTGACGCATCAACACTGACTCTCACAGACTCTGTACCATCAACGTAGTATTTATAGAAAATGCAAGAATTCATGAAAAACCTGATAAAAGTTTTTCTCAATATATTACTATGGACTAAATACTGGAAATACTGTACTTTGTTTTGTATAACATACAGAAAAGGCTTTCCACAGATACTTAAAAAGCCTTCAGAATGTCTTTAAAATGTCTTATTTTCAATTATTTCAGATCTTAATTTTTGAAGTGGTGGCTATTTGCATGATAAATATCTCTACACAGGGGTCATTTATTTAAATAGGGTTTTGTCTTCAGGCTTCAGTCCAGCTCTTTCTTTTCTTCTGATAATGTTCTATTGCGTCTCCACAGGCTTCCTCCTCTCATGAAGCTAACAGGATTAAAGACATACACAATCAGTACAGATGATGCTCAGTTAAAGGCAGTTAACCGGGGCAGTTCAGAGACACGCTATCTAGTCACTAGAATCGGAATAATGTTTTTAGTGCGACAAAGGCCAACACGAAAGAGAGGAGTGGGCATTTAAATTCATTACCACTTAGCTGGAGTTTACAGATTGAATGTTAAAGTGGATGAAAGCTGTGTATGCGTCTTAATGATTAGAAAAGCCTAATTATTTTACACAAGGTTATCACAATTTACATTTCCATGCAGTTTCTAGTTAAAATTAAATAATGCATTTCTTTAATACAAAAAGTTTTATCTAGTGTAAAGGTTACCAGTCTTCAAGTAGTAAGCAGTGTTTGTTCAATCTTTGAGGCTTACGCTTCACTGTGACAATCAATAAATATAACAAAATTGAAAGAGTTAACTACAATGTGTTATGTTGAAAGAATAAATCAGTACATTCAATATTTTAAATACTACTGCTAAAACAAATTATCTAACTTATATGAATAGTTAGTGGCACTCACTTTATTGTATGTTGGCAGATATACACATGCTACATTTAAAGAATTCATAGGATACTATAATATTATGTTACTGCATTGCTTGAATTATGTAATATATATCACTGACAAAATCACATTACACAGCAACCTGTTTTTGCCGTAACAACTGATAGTTCTGTGGTCCTTGTGCATATTGTTTTATTTTGGTTGTATTTCCTATCCTGACAGCAGAGTTGCCCTGAGAGTCGAGCCTGCACCAGAGTCGTCCCCACAGAGGAGGTCTGCAGACTGTCTTTGAAAACTTGGCAGTTGTGCGTAAGAGAGAAGTGAATAAGAACAAGCTGTACTGCGCAATTTGCAATCTGGCAATGTGCACAGATTGTGGCAGAAGTCTGGCTGCATCTCAATCATGACAAGCCGACTGTTGAGCTACATGTCTGTCTCATAAAATGACACGCAGTTGTTAGTTGTTTGACAGGTCATCACAGCAATGATTTCACTACCCACAGTTGGCAGGTCAACATTACATTCCCAGTATTAAAACTTTATTTAAAGTCAGCCTGACGCAGCAAAGCAGTTGACCTCTATGATCTCTATGACCTCATCAGTCTGCTACCTCAGTCTTATCTCTCCTCTGAGAATAAATACAGCAATGTAAGTGCGTTTAACAAGCTAGCTTTAACTCAATAACACTATGTTTGTGTATATGTGTGTGAGTGCATGTGTGTGGTAGTTGTGTGCAGAAGTAATAATGCCTTATTGGCAGTCTGAGGTCAGGGGTCAAGAAATATATGTGTCCCTCATCTAGTACAATAAGTTATAGTCAGTACACATGTGGGTGCATGTGTGTGTGTGTGTGTGTGTGTGTGTGTGTGTGTGTGTGTGTGTGTGTGTGTGTGTGTGTGTGTGTGTGTGTGTGTGTAGGAAAAACAGGTGTCCAAAGGCCAGGTTTTTTTTGTCAGTTCATTTTAAGACATATTTTCTAGTGTAGCAATTATTCTGGAAACAATCAACTAGATTTTCCAAAGGATTTTAATTCCTTTGTGGTGAATTTTAGTTTCTCTGCTGCAGGGTTGTCTGCGCCACTTACTTAGTATTAAGAAACACATTTTTGTGGGATTTCAAGAAGGATTTGCATAGTCATGCAACAGGAGAATTTGTGTTTTTCTCTCCCCAAGTTATATTTGTTTGCCTGTGAAATAATGCAAAATTCATACCCCACAAACCAGTTTTCTTTGGTTAAAATTACCTGCCTGTGCTAATTCATCTGTATGTGCCTTCATTCAGATATTGTTCCCTTCCCTTGTCAAAATTTCACTTAGCCAGCTAATGTAACTGCATCTGTAATCAGTCTGCTTTTAACAAAGACATGAGAGGACATAGAGAAGTACAACAACCCAGTGCGTTGCGCTTTAATGTGTCCCTGAGAGAACAAGGGCCAGGCTTTTAAAGAGTCCTCTCAGCGCTCGGCATCAGCGCCAAACAAAAGGTTCCTGCCCTGACACAGTCTGAAGGTCTTCCATAGGGAAAACACACTCTGCTAATGCATTTAAATCACCCTCTCTCGTTTGCTGTCACACAAAGAGATGAAGGGGTGAGGTGGGGGAGAGAGCCAGGGATAGGACTGGAGGGGCATTTGTAATTATCATCATCGTGCAGGTGAACAAGCCTTTTAATGGGCACCTTGAATTCTCTTTCTCTTGTTCTTTTTGCGTGTGCTTGTTTTCTCTCTTTTCTCCAATTTAGCTGCTCTGATTCTCATTGTTATTTTATTCTAATGTTCTGTATGAATATTCCACTGGTGTTTTTGCCCCTCTAGCCTCCTCTTTTTGTCTCCATGTCACCCTTGTTCTCTATCTGTGACTCCCATTCTCTCTCCCTCCCTCTTGGTGCCCCCCCACCNCTCTCTCTCTCTCTCTCTCTCTCTCTCTTTCGCTCTCTCTCTCTCTCTCTCTCTCTCTCTCGGTGTGAGGCGCTAATGGAATCATTACTAGCCTTTCTGTGTTAGACAAACACCAGACACCTCCAATTACAGCCTTTTCCCCCCTCAATCTTCAGCTCTTTCCCCTCCTCTCTGCTATTTTCTAACCTTGCTCTGGTGTCTGCTTCTATAATGGGACTGTTCCTCCCCTCTCTCGCGCAACAAGCCCCCCATTTTGCTTCTCAACCATCTCTTCTAACACTGTCTTCCTTTTCCACCTCTCCATTTTTCTTTCTGTCTTCCTCCTTTTTCTCCTTGCTGCAGTCATCTCCTTTTTCTGTGCACATTAAACATTTATAGATCACGGGTTCATCTTTCTCTTTTTCTATTTTCCCACCCCACATTTCTTACTCGTGAAAGTGAGGTGCAAAATGTGTTTAAATGTGTGTTTGATATTGTTAATTTTGGATATTGGATTAGATCTACGGAATTACTTACACAGAAAGAGGCAATAATATTTGTCAGTACAAGCAGAGTGAGCAGGAACAGAATGTGTAACAGGAGAAACAGACCTGCGTGTCATGTTGTCTTAATTTTGAGAAACACAAGTACCAACAAACCTGGTTGTGATAGAAGGAACCTGTCAAAACAATAATGATGTCATAAAAGATCTGATTAATTTGATGATAGTGATAGAGAGACAACAATATGTTTGTCCCTCAGTACTGAATACCTCAATATCAATAAGCAAGTTATATTTGGGTTTTAAAGAAAGAACCAAGAAATTGAAATGGACCTGCTCAGATCTTAATAGCTGGAAAAAAACGTCAGAGATCCAATGTAAACCTATAAGTGAATGCAAATTATTGGAAGAAGAATAAAATACATAACAAGTTATTAAGACAGTTTTGCTTCACTTTTCAGCCATTATTGCTTTACTAATGATTGTTTACGAAACTACAATGCAAATGTTTATTGTAAATGAGGAAGCTATCATTCAGTCCACCAGTATGGCCTATTAATATGCTTTTTAAAGATTTTTGAACTACCATGGAAGTTTAATACAGCATATCAGCTTTTGGCAAGGCAGACAATGCTGTTGGTCTTTTCAAGGAATTTGTTGGCAGTAAGAAAAATGTTGAATATCACCAGACTTATTCTATTAACGTTGCCTCATACTACATATTTCTGTTTTTTTTCTTTTTGTGTATCTTTGTGTTATTTCATTCACTTTGTTTTACCGTGTACTGAGGCATGCACTAAACACACTGCTGCTCCTATGACAGTGGCTTTGCTGCTCAATCACATGAATTCATACTCATCTCTTTTGTCACCAGTGGAGTTACATAATCTTTCTCTCTCTCGCTCTCTCTCTCTCTCTCTCTCTCTCTCTCTTATTCAAACACACATTCTGTCCGCCTCTCTCTCTCTTCCTCCCTTCCTCTCCGTCACATACATTTGCACACCCATGTCACTTCTCCTCCATCTTTCTCTACCCCATGCCGAGACCTCAGCCTGTGTAGCCGAAGCCCCCTACCTCTTTCACTCTCTTGCTTTCTTTTCACTCCATATCTTTGTCTCTTGTGCATTCTATCTCAGTTTTCCCTTCTCTGTTTCTATCTGCCACTGTTTCCTCCTCCTACCCCCTCCATTTCCACCTTGTGCTCCCTTGCCCTGTCCTGCTGTCTCTCTGTCTCACAGCTGGTAGGGGATGTGGTGAATACTCTTCTCAAACCTCTACAGCTTTAAACCCTAGGGGTGCACGCTGAAGGGCAGGAGTGTGTGTGTGTGTGTGTGTTTATGTACATATGTGTAGCTGTGACTGTGTGAGTTTGTGTGTGTGTGTTCTCTCCTTCTCTGTGTGTCTGACAGCACCAATTACTGCCTCAGATGCCTGAGAGATGGAGGAGACGGAGTGGAGAAGGACAGACACCTGTCACCTCGACACAAGTTCTCTTGCTCTCATCTCTCTCCTCTCTCTCTCTCTCTCTCAGTGGGCAAAAGTAATATAGGTCAGCATGACATATTTCTAGTCTCTCTGTCGGCTATCCCTGTCTAATGGTCCTCTTCCTCCTTTCTTCTCCTTCTTCATTTTGTTTGTTTGATGCTGCCAATATGGAGCAAGAACTTTGTTTGCAAGAGGAACTTTTCAAAGTCACACCACACCTCCTCATAAGTGCTTCCACTTAGCTCTCCCACTGTTCTTTTCACTTCTCAAATTGGACCAGAATCTAAGTGTGAATCACTTAGGAACAACTCCAAGGTCCCTGTGATCTGATGGGAATTGTCAACTACAGTATGTGTTGATTTGGAACACTGTTGATGCTGACACAATGGGTTTCAACTCAAATATTCCCAAAAAACAACAACAAAAAACAGTTTAAAGAAATGGTTCAGTTAAGCAGTCATGGGGAAGTACATTTACTTGCTTTCTTTCAGGGATGAGATTAGAAGATCACTCTCATGTCTGTATGCTAAGTACAGCACTGGATGATTAGCCTAGGGGGAAACTGCTATCCTAGCCCTTTCAAAGATGACTTGTTAACATGTATCATGACTGTTTGTGGTTTTAGAGGGAGCTTGTATGTATTTCTTGGCGATTAACATCCAGTAGAAGCAACAATGTGTAACATCCAAAAGTCAAAGTAGGATGCCAGGTTTAGTACCATCATACCTGGAAAGAGACCAAAACAAAATCTGTTGCTCACAGACTGTACAAATATCTGGTACCCTACGTTATAGTTGAAGATGCTGCACAGTGCTATATATGCAGATGGATAAATTGTTGCTCACTTTAAAACAGCCATAATGCTGAACTATTCCTTTAAGGCATAGTTATGTACAAAAGCCAGGCAAACATCACGCTGCTTTATCCCCCTACACACTCTAAGCCACGTTTGACCATGACTATGAGATCATAACTTTTGGGGGGGATAACTAAGGCCTGTACAATGTTTCAGAATAGCTTGATATATTTGGAAAACATTGCTCAAGTTGTGAAGGGGAATTCAGCTCTGTCTGCCCAGTGACAAGCAGCGATCAAAGGTCTGCTGCTCAGCCGTTTAGTCGATCAGACCTGGCTCTGACCACAACCCAGCAGGAAAGGATTTACAGTTAAAAAAAATAGAAGGCTTTGTTTGTTCTCCCTGAGAAAATGTTCTGTAGTGATAAATGTAAGTTAAATGATAAATGTGCTATAATGGCTTCATCAAGATATGTACTCAGATGGTTATAATGAAAGGAAGACTATGACCAAGCTCAAGCATGCACATTTAAAACAGACTACTTATACACACATATATACACAGCACACAATACACTTTCACACTTTATATCTCATAAGAGGATTCCAGCCTCTGCTCATAATGAAAGGTTTGAGCGGGGAACAGATGTAGGGAAAGGCTAATCTTCACACCTGTGAAAGAGATTAAGCTCATTTACAGAGCGCAGGGTGAGAGTGTGTGTGTGTGTGTGTGTGTGTGTGTGTGTGTGTGTGTGTGTGTGTGTGTGTGTGTGTTGAAAGCTCAGTAGGGAACCTGCCTTTCTTTATTGCCTCTCCAACACAGAGACCGATCTCTGCCTCAGTCCTTACAGCATAAGTGTGTGTGTGATGTGGACAGTCAAGGCGGTCGGTAAAGTGAACATTTTTATGTTGATCACATACAGACTTTTGAAGGTCAAGGGCTCCCTCCTGCATGTAGTATGCACACACACACACACACACACACACACACACACACACACACACACACACACACACACACACAGTTCTCTCATTTCTTTCCTCTTCTCCTGGTGGCAGCTTAGGGAGCTTGAAAGCACGAAGGTGTGGGTAGGCAGGGAGTGGGCGGCTAACAGAAGGATTTAGACAGCAAGTCAAGAGATGTTTGTGTGTATAAAGCACACACGATGTGTGCATGCATGTGCATGTACACTGCTGTAAGCATTAGGGCATTAAGCTGTTGAAGTGTCAGGCAGCAGGGTGTTATTACTAGTGAGATGTTCTTAAAGGACAAACAGATATATGGGCTAACTAAAAGCCAGTCATCTGTCCTTCTACCTCTCTGTGTCAGTGTGTGTCTTTCTACTTTTTGGCTTGTCTGTCCGTCTGACTTCACTTTTCATTTATTTGGATAATGACAGCCACCTTTTTCTTCATTTCGCTTTTATTCGTCTTTATCTCCTCTCGCTCACATGTTCTCCTGAACTCCATCCCTTTCACTCTGCTTCTCTTTCTCATCTCCTCTCTTTTGTATTTGAATAAATGACACAAAATCACAAAGGCTTTGGTGCTCGCTATACCCTCTGCACACCGTAGTCCCCATCTACATAGCCACACAGTACTGACCCAGATAGTGTCTATTCACACTGAGCCTCCCAACACAGCTCCTCTTGCTGTAGCAGATCACTTGCCAGACATAAACTGAGATGCCAGAAGCCACCTTAGCACCAAGACAGTATTTTGCACCCCTGAAGTGCTAGCCAAAATGAAGCTCTGGACATTAAAGTGGCTTTGGGAGGCAGGACCTAGTGTGGCTGAGCTGAGTCTGGTGCATTGGGTTGAGCTGTGTGAACAAATCCTGAGAGAGAAAGAGGAAAAGCAGGCCAAGGACTGAGAAACTGTTAACGCATGTTTCAACTCCTCACGTCCTTATATAGCACTATTCCATAGAGACATAAGCGGTAGAGAGGAGAGAGTTATAGAAGGGAGAGTGTGTCTCCTCAAGGTACAGTTGCCATTAATTGGCTGTGTTCCATATGCAGTTGAGTTCCAGTCAGGGATCAACATGTGTGCACTCATGGGAAAGTTGATTTTCATAATTTTCACATTTCTATAGTATTGAGTCAGTGTTTGCTCCATTTAAGATCTAAAGGCTTTTAAGAAAGGTGTGTGTGTGTGTATGTATGTGTGTGTAGAGCAGAGCAGGCATTCAGGCAGCCAGCAGGTCTGCTGAACAGGAAACACAGGAACAGGAAGGTAGCTATTGACCCTTCCCCTCATCCCTTCCTTCTCTCTTTTTAGTTTATGGATGGCTTCCAGATGTACGATCAGCCTGTCAGACTGATTGGGCCGGCGATGCACAGGCGTTATTGCTCAGCTCCAAACACGACGTACAGATCGCAGTCGAAGTCCAATTTGTTGCTACTTTCGTATGCATTACAGCTGCACTATTGTTCCACAGCCAAGAGAAACTATTCAGAATTAAAATAGACTTTTCAACTCCAGTGTTGGACGGAACAAAGGGTTACACAGAACCTGTTGTGAGATGTGACAGATTGTTTCATTTTGAAAATATGTTTTAGACAAGCTACTGTAATATTACGTATATGTGAAATATATAATA
>JANJYP010136301.1:0-17052 GCA_024605115.1 Rastrelliger brachysoma | reverse complement strand
ATAACAAGCTAATTATTCCAAATATTATTAAATAACACTACATATCAAAATTTCAAATGTTCTCTGTTCCTGGGTTGAGAGTGTTATTTCCTGACTGCTTATGCCACAACTAACAGGAAAAGACTGATTTAGTCCTTTAAACTCTGCTTTTGTAACCATGGTGATGATGTCTTGAAATATGCTGTTTCCTACTGTATTTAGCTGGAATTGGTTCAGAGAAGTTCACACTCCATCACATTTTGCAACTTGGGTTTAGCTCCAGCTTCATGAACAAGTTATAGGTCAATCTATGGAGAAAAAATGGCAGCAAGAAGCTGTAAACATTGAGAGGATGCATTCTGCTATACATGTTTATTACCAGTATATTAAGACACGACTAGAGCTATAAAAGCAAAGTTTCACGAACAAGGAACACCCAACCAATCTGATACATTTAAGAAGATTTACTGTACAATGAAATGATGAATGGATTATTGAAGCAGTGTGGGGAGGTCTGGAGATTCGTGGTGTCATCCGCGTATCGATTAACCCCCAGTGTCCCAGAGGAGAGAAGACAGAGAGTTAAAAAGAGAGGGTGAGGGTTAGTTCCGTTTATATAGCAGGTTACTCGGCTGTGATTGGTGTGTTCCCGCTTCTGAAACTGCACTTTAATAAGCTTCGACTGAACATTATAATGATCATATTCCTTATTAATCCAGACCAAGAAGTCAGGAAAAAGCACTTTTCACCCAGCAACAAAATGTGTGCTACATAATATATGTTACATTACATACTTGTGGGAAAATATGTTTTAGTTTATGTTGATACATCTTATTGCAGATGATGAACACATGATCAGCACTTAGTGATCACATATGAAGGATGCAATTTGTTAATAACTTGATAAGTTTTTAGCATCATAACTCTTGAAAGTGTTCATCATAGAAACAGGTACTGCTAAAGTAGTAGTTCGTTAGCATCGGATTAGCCAAATCTCATATGTGTGGAGGATGTGGTGGTGGTATGTCAGGACTTAAACATGTGTTACAAGCTTTAAGACATTTCCAGCAGGCTGTGTGAGGCAATTAGTACCAAAAATGTTGAACTTGTATTTATATAGCAATAGAAACAGAAGTTAAGAGACAAAATAAGAAATGGTATGAGGTCAACAGTTTTCTGATCAGTTTCTGTATTGTTTGTCTCTGCCACACCTGCTAATAATTTTGACATTATTTTATCAAATACTCATTAACTCATTAAAGTCTATGTTTTTCTTATTTTGGCAGAACTAAGCTTTATACAAAATGAAGTTGTATTTAATGGAAGTAACATTTATATAATTTTCAATTCAGAGACTGACTAATAAAATGCTAATAATCCTTCTCTTTGGGATGAATTTCAGGCTGGAAGTTAATGAGTTAAAGTTACTGAAGTTTTTGTGTGTGTTCCAGGCTCAGTTGACAGTAGAGGAGAGTGTCTCTGGACTACTGACTGTCCTCTCCCATCTCACAGATAATGACCATGGAGGGTTCAAGGACTACCGTGGAAATAACATACCATGGTAAAATCACTGGGTGTAACATTGTAATTAAAACTCTGCAGTTTAGAGGCAACATTTAAAGCAGTATATTGGAAATAGTTTGAAATTGAAAAGTAGAAGTAGTAGTTGCTTAAAATGCGCCACCAGAGGTCAGTCATTCATTACACAGGCTGGTGGAGCAGGCTTTGATGTGCATGATTGGGACTGTTCGATTGGATCCAGTGATACTAGTGAGTCAGTCGGCAAAGACAAACGTGAGACGTCATGATGAAAGATCGAAACACACCAAACCTCCATTTGCACATCAGAGTTCAAGACCCATTCAAACCCTATCAAAATCTTCAGGATCTATGGGCTGGCTGCATAGAGCGGGCAGTTTAAATACATTTGAGGTGTGAGAAGTAACCTCACCGTTCACCAAAGAATTTATAAATACACACAGTAAAGTTATTGAGTGTAAACTGTGGTATGGTTAGGGATGTTTTCTGGGACTGCCACACAGACATTTTGGAAAGATATAAAGAAAGAAATAGACCCACTACTATTCTTACTGAAGACCTAAACACTCAATGTTATCTAATGCATATATTGTTGATGACAGCAAAAATATGATTGGATAATTGGATGAATCCTGTCTACCTGATGACATATGACTATATGACTGTAGCTAAAAGTGCCTATATTGTGAGATTATTCTATACCATCAGCAGCATTATTTTATTTGTATTATATATGTGTGAAACCAAGCCCAATCTCAGGGTGATTTTGTTTGATGTACAGTTAAAAAAACAAAATCAAAATGAAAGTGATGAGTGATAAATACTGTATCATGACTGAAGAAAAGAAATAAATCAAGCTGTGAATCCAGTGCCATTTGTTTATTTCACTCCATTCTCTTAAATCAGGTAATCATTTATTAAGATTAATGCAGTGTGGGGGATTCTGAACAGAGCTCCCTACTTAGAGTCACTACACCTCCACCCCCTGTGTCCCTGTGACTTCCAGTGGATGTAAAGTTGTATTTACATAGGAGCAGAAAGATCTGATATTTGTATTGAGGGGATAATTAATCAGTGTCACACAAATAGTTAAAGAATCAGATCTTTGGTAACTAGGACAAATCTAGAGTCAGAATGTTGAATGGAGCTATAGAAAGGTTAACATTTAGGAGCAGCAGGGGCCCACACAGCAGAAACATAGACTGGGGATAGAGGGAGGTGAACAGCAGAGAGGCAGACACATTAGGGATTGGCCAGTTCATCTGATGTGACAGAGGAAGGCAGGCTGTCCAAGGCTCCCATCTCTGCAACACACACACACACACACACACATGTTTTTAAGAGTCAGGGCACATTTAAAATGATTTATAACACACAGCACAGAGCAGAGGCAGAGTTCAGAGTGAGCTGTACTGCAACTGCACATCAGTGACGGCCTGCAAGTAGTTAGGTTGTATTACAGTGTAAAAACCTTGGATGACAATAACAACACAACTTTGAGCTAACAGGGGAACAGCTCTGTGATTCATGGTAAAGTTTTGGTGAAATGAACGAGTTTCACGGTAGATAATGTCTTTTTTAGAGGCTGCAAGCTGTGCCCCTTAGCGCTCCGTTATCAGAGAGAACAAACTTTCTGGGGTGAGGATAGAACCGTATTTAACCCTAGAAATAAGGTCCAGGTTGCAAAAAACGAGAATTCCCCTTTAACAACCCCGATACCACAACCTAAGACAGAGGTCGTAGAAAGGGTCACAAACAGGGTCATATGATGAATGTGTGAGACATATTTTGGGGTTGGGAATCATGCAAAGCTACTCTACTGGAGTCAGAAAATACAAATTTAAAGGTTGAAATTAGTATAATAATTGTTCTTTAAATTCAGTGCCAGCATGAGGAAAAATGTTTCACCTGTGCATGATTTATCACACAATCTAAAGCATTGTAATACAGTCTACGTACATTTAATATCTCAGTTATCTCTTATGCACATTTCTCTATAACTGTTGATTAAATGAATCTCTTGTAACATGCATATAGATACAGCATAGGAGTAGAAAGGAGTTAAAGAAGAATCACAGATGTAATAACACAAATGGTAAGCTGACCTTTAAGTTTGAGATACGACAGGAAGTCAATGATGGTGTGGATGACGTCCTCATCTGCTATTCTCAGGGCACCTGCATGTGGAGACAGAGCAGTAGAGCACTGAGTCTATATTAAATGTTCAAATGTACAGTTGTGGTTGTGTTTGACTGAAACTCTGGTAAGAAACCAAGATTTCATAAAGAATCATTCCAAACCTTTTAACCCCTTACATACTGGTTATATTCTAACTCGTGATTAGTCTCTGCACCAATCACATTTACAAATAATAAGTGTTGATGAATTCTTAATGAAACAGTCAAAGAGTACATTTTTTTAAACACATGTCAATTTTATGCATTTGTATATTTAAAAACATCCATTTCCATGTTTGTATACTGTGGATCATATTAAAGTAAATATGTATATGATGTTTTTACAGTTTACACTCTAATATAAAAATGGGTTAAATTTGACCCTGAGCAGTATGTAAGGGTTTTGACAGTGGTCTCCAACCCTGCCCTGCATGTTTTATGTATCCCCTCACTCTAACACACCTGATTCTAATAATGAACTCATTATCAAACCCGTCTACGAGCTTCAGCTGCTTGATAACGAGCTTAAAATTAGAATCAGGTGTGATAGAGTGAGAAGATACCTAAAACATGTACGACAGCAGCTCTCCAGGAACAGGGTTGGAGACCACTGGGTTCAGGAAATGTGACAATTAAACATGACAGTGATGTGAATTACAGAGTTAATTAACATTAAGAATTCTGAGTAAATCAGAATTCTGTAAATTAACTTTAAGAATGAAAGATGAACACTCATTACAGTAACTTCCCACAGTCATTATGAGGTTTTCTATGGTGTCACTGGGGTTTGGTGGTTACCATGGTGATTCTTAATGTTAAACCCTTAGTGGTTAGGAGTTATATACTGTCACAAAATGAGAGTGTATGTGTTAACAGTTGATAGCAGGAGTCCTGTTTCCATATGTAAGAGACAAACACACAGACCTGGTCTGAAGTCCTCCTCCTTGCCCATGTCTCTCTTGCCAGCCAGACCAGGCTTGTCTCCTAGTGTCCTGTGTCCATCTATGCCATCTGGACAATGAGGAGTGATCACAGTCGACACGGTCATACAAACAGCAGAGAACCTCATTCCACTGGGTGCAGCCCTGAGTTCAATTCACTTCAAATTCAGCCATGTATTAAAAGTTAAAACTGCATTTTAATGTGATAAAAGTAAGATAAGAGAATCATTTGCTGCATCTTCAGGTTTTCTCTCATATTAGCCTGGTATGAAATCTGATAATGTTACAAACATTTAGTAAGCTTTAATTACAAAGTTCATTAAAACATAGTAACAGGGAACACATACATATCAGAATTATCTCACTGTATCAGAAACATCACACATACGTACACAGTGCACACATGGCACACCTCTACCTACAGTAGTAAGTGTCATAAATAGAGCTAAAGGACATTGTTGTATATTCAGGTGGTTATATTTCAGCATGGTATTTGGTTTGTAATTGTTTGGTTCAATTTCCAAACTTGTACAGACCACCTGCAGGGCTTGGCTCATGGAATTGCAATAAAAACAGAGCTTTGACCAACAGAAGAAATGAAAAAAGCACATATTTAAAGTAGGATGATTTTTACCCACAAGAAAGGCACTGAAATAATATTCATGATACAATTGAAAAGAAATAGACAAGCAAAATGATTTTGCTCAGCCNGTGTGTGTGTGTGTGTGTGTGTGTGTGTGTGTGTGTGTGTGTGTGTGTGTGTGTGTGTGTGTGTGTGTGTGTGCGTGTGCGTGTGCGTGTGTGTTCTTTTACTTGTATGTAGTCTACCAGTCAGGTAGACATACACGGGTATGTGTCATTAAGTTAACGCCTCGGTTCACCTCACTTGTGACTATGAGAGGTATATGAGAGGTCATGACCTGTGATTTAAGAGGAAGAACATTAAGTGGCAGAGATGGTTTGAGTCATCTTATGAGCGCCCTCATTAGTTAAAGTAGTGCTTGAGCTGGAAGTCCAATTAGAATACATGACACTGGAGTGACATGAAGTACAATGAAATCATGTATTTAAAAGGTTTGCTCTTTCCGGTATAAACTTCTCCTGTCTATATGTCTATCTTATCTTTATATTAATATTCTTAAACAATTAGTAATAAATGAAATGTATTGAGGTTGTTTTTTAATCAAAAGCATAGTGTGTAGTATGTATGTATAACTGCTGTTATAGCTGTAACAGCAATCATATTTTTTTCAAGATATGAAACTTGTGCAACTATGTTAATTTGTAAGTTTCTGTAATAATTCACTATGGAAATATTCTGTTGTTCAAATTTATCACAGGTTAGTGTTTTTGTTATTTTTGTTAATGTTATGAAATCAGATATGCAGTATATTATAATGAATCAGTTGTACATGTTTAGACAGCGTTCAGGTGAGGTGCTGTCAGGAGGTTCTTTTGGTTCTTTCCTCCTTAAATTGAGATTTGAAGGATCACATTAGAAAGAACCCATCAGGCTTTACTGTGTGCAGAGTTATTGTGTATTTCTAATCAATCAGTTGTGATGAGTTTAGCCTGACTGCTGGCTTTCCGTTTTCAGGATAATGAAGGGTGTCAGTGTCTGCTGGTGTCTGCAGGTTGTAATCATGTACTGGAGAGGATGTACAACCACAGGTTCAATATAATGACTGCTTAAGTTTGTGTTCATTTGTCTAATTACTTTCTGTTGTGTAGAAACAAGGCTCAGTTCCTACATTGCTTTTTGAAATGTAGTCGACACTAACTTCATATATACTGATTCTTTTCCAATAGAAAAGAATCTGTCCTTCTACATCCTGACTGTACATAGACTGTAACTGCAGGGGTGATTCCACACAAAAAAATCACACAACAGGAAGAATCACATAGCAGTTAAAGTAAAAACACAACTGCTATATAAATTAAATTCAAATCCATTTCCTGTGCAAATGAATATTTTTCTGTCTATTCTGCATAACTTCTATTTAATTTATCTACGTGTGCGTACTTTGTCACTGCTGGTTTATGCATTGATAGAGAATGTAAGTATGTATGTGGTTATAATAGCATTTTTAGACAACTGACTGTAGCATTAGATTTTCCTAGATTAGTGTGACCGTAGCTAATACACACACGTTATATGTGTGCAGAGAGTGTGTGTCTCCCATATGAAGTATTTAACATGTCCAACACAGTGTTTAGCTTATGACAACGACTAAATTTAGAGGAAACTGCTCCATTAACAGTCAGACATGTTGAACATATTTAACACAACAATGTGATGGCATGTGATGATGGTTAAAGTTACAAAGTTAACAATTATATTATAAAATATCCTCAGAGTTGGTTGAAGGGTTATTTTTCACATCTTATTGAACTAGGCAGTTTTTTATGAACACACTAACACATCCTGGAACTTGTGATTTGACGCTAAGAAAGACAGTGGCTCATGTTTAAAACTGATATACTGTTCATTTTACTGCTGATGAGTTGTTTAATATCACGTGCATTTCTGGTAATGTTTTATGAAGCTTTTTAATTCCATCATGGTCTGATCTATACAGTGGTGATGTCAAATTGTCAGTTGTGGAAGGTAGGAAAAATACACATGGTATTTCCATGTGATGCTATTTTATACCTTCACTCCACTGCATTTCAGTGGGAAATATTTTACTTTAAAAATATGATCCAATACTTCATCAAAAGTCTGAAAATTGAAAACACATGTGTGCATCTTTTTATGACCCCTCAGACTTATCTGCTGACCCTTTGGAGGAGCTTGACCCCTTAGGTTTGGAACCACCTGATTAGATTAGCAAAATCTAGCCTCTTAAAAGTCCTCCAGTATCTAGCTCCTACTAAATGATCCACCACTGCATATCATATAAACTATACTTATAAGTAACATAATAGCAAAAAAACTGTAATAATGCAGAAGTGTGACAGGTTGGATATGATATCTCCCACTTAGTCAAAATAACCACTGACATAAAATCACTTAAAAACATTTATACAAGGAGTTAAGGTCATTTAAAAGGAGCCATACACTATTCATATGTTTTAACTATTAACTGTCACAGCTATATTAAACTACTTTACAGCGCCCTCGCAGGGTCGTAAAAAGTCTTAAATTTGATCATCTCAATTTTAGGCATTAAAAAAGTCTCATATCTGTCCATATGTTGTACACTAGGTCGAAAATTACATGTCTGTTCATTTACAGCTTCCTTTGTTACCCCCCGCTTTTTAAAATTTAAATAGGCTATATGTTAAATAACTAAAACTAAACTAAACAATCTGGAAAAACTAAATTAAAAAAATTCATGGGAAGCAATTCTGTGACTGCAATTTTCCTCGCTTTTTCTAACTTTGTGTTGATCTTAGATTGAATTCAAAATGATCTTAAAAATCTGAAATTTAACTTGTTCAAACTTGCAGATACCCTGTCTTTATCTGGTGTTGTCAAAAAGTTTTTTTGTTATTGTTGTTGTTTTCCCACTCTGCTTATGTAGATTGATAGTCACATTCCAAAAAGGACCTTATTCATCAGACACTTATATGAGATCATGAGTTTCTCAGCTTAAAGCACACATAGAGATGCAGTGTTTAGATGCGTACAGTAAGCGCAGACAGCAGCAGGATGACAGGCGTCCTCCTCTAAGCGACATAAGCAGCTAGAAGGCAGGATGTTTGGTACAGAGCAATTCCTGGCCTGACACCAAGGCCCTGCAGCGGCCGTATATGTTTCTATCTTACATTGAGTGACCAGCTCGTCTCTGCCTCTGGCACTGGGAGAATCCTTTATCTGAATTAGGTGATCAATACGACCTGAAACACAGGATGAGGCAGGAGCAACCTTTACCGGGGAGAGGCACACGCCCGCGCATACACACACACACACACACACGTACACGCACACATACACACAAAGGGACAACATATCCAGGGTTTCTTTGTTCGGGAGTAATTTGGACCCTACAGATTGATAAGAACATGCACACACATCTGCACACATACGCATCTGGACACTCACTGTTCACTTAATAAGTCCTCTATAGGTAATGAGTGCATCTTTAAATTACACTAAATTAGCTGACACAGTGGAGACAGTGGGCAGCACAAAGAGAGATAACAACACTGATTCACAAAAGGTGACCATCTCTTTTGTAAGTCATGTTACATAGGCAACATTTTCTAGCAATACATGTGAGCTCTAGAGTCACAGTGAGACACCTCGAGCCTGAGATTTTGAACTGTGATGTTCTTTCTAGCCGCTGAGGGTTTCGACAATAAACAGTTAATGGCAACATGGGACAATGAAATTCTAGCAATTCCTCACTTTCAGTAACAGCTGCAGTAATCAATATTTTTTATGTTGACGATGAAAGGTGACAAACACACATTATATTATCATCAACTCAGCCCTGCAGGAATTTTTAACCTCCCTGAACTAATAAGCTGTTTTCATTTTTGCAGCTGTGAACTCTGTCACTTTCATCCTGGTGACTTTAATGACAAACACTGATAAAGCCACTGATACATAGCTGCTCAGCACACGATTAAATGGCACACAGAGTTAGAGACTATCCTGAACATGGTGGAACATTTGGCAGTCGAGTCAAATATTTAAGAGCTAGAACTCCATGTGGCCCCATAAGGATTACATTTGGCCTGCAATATCAGCCCCATGTGGGCTTGTCCACAGTTTCCATGGTGACCCCAGCTGTATTTCTACATATGGGATGCTTAGCCCATTTACATCCCTTATGGGGCTTATACCGCTTCACATGTGGTGTCTATATTACTGAAACCTAGGGTTGCAAAGGGGCGGAAAATGTCTGGTAAATTTCCGAAAAGTTTTTCATTGGAGGTTAAGCTTCCAAAATTGAAAATGGCATGGTGAGTTACACGTTAGTCACATGATACAATGAATCGATAATGAAATTCGATGCCAACACAGTTGTTATCGTTGTATCGTTGTTGCAGCTCTAATTTATATGTGATATTTCTAAGTTCATCACCATATGTGTTAAATTTATCACCATATGATGTCATCAACACTTCACTTTGTGTAGTCCACAGCCTCAAATGTGAGGCTTCAATAGACGTGTGCTCTGTGGTGTTTTCCAGGACTCTAGAAATCATGTGTGCAGGTGATGGAGGAATGCACAGTGCACGTAGGGGGCGTGGCCTCAGTAGCCCTGCAGTAAACAGTGTGCATGTGATAGCATAGATATTTAACTATACTGGTGATATCTGCTTGTTTTAGTCAGGATTATGCTACAATATTATTTTACCCAACTTTATTTAAGTTCCCTATTAAGAACGTTCCTTCAATTTAGTAAATTCCTGGTTTATTCCCATTAAATTCTGTTAATTTCCATTAATTAATTCTCATAAATTCCCATGGAAAGTTTCAAAGTTTGAAAATTCCCAGAATTTTGCAACCCTACTGAAACCTTGTGGGACCTGCAAAATTCAAGTCCAAGTCCACTCAATACCCGGGTAGCCCACATTTAACCCATGTGGGGACATGGACATGACTAATACTGCTCTGTATGAATACACAACTACCAAAATCTACTGTATAAAGAGATAATAAATAAGATTTTATTACATGACCCCAAAAGTATCAACTACTGCAGCTTAAACTGTGAGTGAAGACTGTGTTTATAAGGGCAAACTGTGAAATGCCAGTTCCTGCTGACCATGTGAGAGCTTTAGGGAAAGATTTGAAAATTCATCTGTCATGAATATTTGGGAATAATTCCTGCCTTTAAATGCTGCCAATGTATCATCACTTATAACCTAAGTACCAGTTATTATAACATATATATTAATCAAATACTTTCTTCTACAGTGTAGAAACTCAGTGGAAATGAGCAGGTTTAGACATTTTGATGCTATTGGGATACTTAAATATAACCTATAGGCTTCTGTTAGTTTACATGAGACTAAAAGACACAACAAGACAAAACCAGATGCTATGTGAGCACACAGAGGCAGAATGACTGAAAGATAGAAAGCTAACAGGAAAAGGCTTGTTAGCAACATGGGGATGGAAGTAGTTGTTGATACCAAAGTATGTGATGATGTTAGTGGCTGGCTAGAAAACAATGAGTACACTTTTTAATTTAAGGTGGATGCTGATATTTTAGAATAAAAGCTACAAATCAACAAACAAACAAACATGATTAATCTTATTTGCATACAAATTGTCTTTTTGTCACCACCCAGTCAGCATGTCCATGTGGGCCCATAAGAGTTAAATTTAGTGGGGTTTTTTTTTTTGCAGTTTCCATGGTGATCTCACCTGTTTTTGTCTATTGTGAGCTTCAAGTGGGTTCTCACAAGGTTTCAGATGGGGCCTAATTGGGTGAGACCCAGGTAGGCCCCCCGTATGTTTGCGTATATGGGGTCTAAGTCAGTTTAGTCAGCCCACATGGGCTCCACATGTGAAGCCCACATTACTGAAACCACATGGTACCCACAAAATTTGACCAGTTCAAGTCCATGTCCACTCAGTACCCACATAGCCCACATTTAACCCATATGGGGTCCATATAGACATGCTGGCTCAGCGTATATTTGATTATTTAACTAGGTAAGTGTAATATTTTACCAATTCTGATCAATGTTTTCAGATACAGAACAGTTTTGAACATGTTCAGAGTACAAACTACGTTTCCATCTGAGTCACACTGGAACTGATGAGTGATGCGGTGTAATAGTGAACTGGTCAGTGTGTGTGCTCAGTACTTACGGGGTCCTAACAGGTAGCCAGCACTGTTCAGAGTCCAGCCACGCTTGTCCTTCGCCTGTAGGACAAAGAGACAAAATGATGAGATTAAAAAAAAACCACACACATTCTAACTTTGTCTGTTCAAATGTTTGATTTATTTTACACACAGGCGTCTCTACACAGATATACACAGGCAACTTCTAACCACAGTCTTATCATTATGTCAACCCACTCCACTCCCATATACACAGCACTCCCTGCACTATGAATATTTTATCTTTTGTATGATGTTGTTATGTTCTCTCTATTTTCATTCATATGGACAGTTAAAGGCCAGAGATAGAGGCTGATACGTGGCTCACATCTCCTGAGAAATCTAGCGGACTTTGATTTAGAGGACGAGTTCAACATTTAGAAAGAAAACTGTCAGGCGTCCATACCAACAGTGGAAGACATTTTCATCTTCATACTGACTGTTAACATATCTCCTTCTAATGTGTTTTCAATGTAAAGTGATGGAGGTTAAAATCCACAGTGTGTCCACAGTCATTTAAAGTAGATGTGAAGCTTCTATGAGTCTTCATCACTGTGAGTTATTCATATCAAGTGGATATCTGACACATTTACTTTTAGTGTTTCTTCACACAGTGTTTTTTTGCTTTCTCTGTGGTGGAAGTATAGGAACAAAAAGAGGAACTTTGACTCTTAAAGATTGTAACACTGAAACATAGAATATAAAGATTTGACTTATTTGGACAAAACTTTTAAAATCCATGTTTACACAGAAGGAGGACTGTGGATTTTGTCCTCCATCACTTCCACTGTAAGGTCATTATGAAGGGATCTCCTAGAAAAAACTGGTTTACATGTTCACTTGGCTCCTGACTGTTGTTTTAGGACACACTTGAAATATTTTTGCTTTAAAACGTGTGTACTCCCCAAAATGAGCCTTCATGCCTGACATGAGTTGTGAATACATTCATAACCAACTATGATATCAATCTTTATCAATCAATCTTAAATATTAGAGGCCTAAAATCTGATTACAGCCTACAGACTTCATATGCGTTGTATAAGTGTGTTTAGTTTATTGCTTATAAATCTGCATAATGAGCGGTTAAATGAACTTTTTGGGCACCTGACCGTTTACTGCTGAAATTTAGTTCTTACAACAAAACTGCAACAAAATGAAAACGTCAACACAGTTAATCATTTAGAGTTGAGGGGTTAACAACTTACCGCAATCACCAAGCCGATGGTCTCAGAGAGAGTTGCGCAAAAAATGAGCGATACGCAAAAAATCCCAAAGCACTTCTGCATCTAAGAAACACAACCAGAGAGAGAGGAAAACACAGCAATGTTATCTGCAAAGTAACTGAAAACATTTCTAATTCAGATGAAATTCATCAGCGAGTATTCAGGAAGACTTTTCCAGAGAATAAAAAGGAAAAAAGCAACATCTTACCTTTGATATGACTTTTCCACAGCGTCTGTTCCTCTCTGAAGTCCACAGCAGAAGTTGCTCTATGTGTGTGTGTGTGTGGGTGGGTGCGTGTGTGTGTGTGCAGCAGTCAGTGGTTCGGATGAAATGAGATCTCCATCCACCTTTTATTGTCACTAGCCCAACCCAGCTGCTGCCCGCCCGCGTCAGCAGCCCCTCCTGCAGACAGGATGGGCAGGTCACGAACAGAGTGCATAATGAAATTCAATAATATCATATAATGTCAGCACCGAGATTTTTCTTTGTCGCCCTCGGAGACATGAGATTGGATTTAAAAAGGGAGGTAAAATGCGTCTGCGTCCTAACCTGATGTCTAACTTGAACAGCTTTATTCTAGGAGCTTCCTGAGTCTCTAGAGGAGCAGCTCAATAACCAGCTTCATGTTTCTGACGTGAATATCGGTAGTTAACAATAATCTTTATGATTTTTGTCCAATTGTTTTTGTTTTATGTTTCATGTTGCTTTATATTTTCCGTCTTTTCATTGAGTTTCTATGTTTTATTTCGTTTGACCCTCACATAATGTTCATATTTTGAGTCATTATTAGTCTCTACACCTATTCACATTCACAAATTCTCCATCAGTTATTAATAAATATTCATTGATCCTGATGGTTGATTGAAAAAAAGACATTCATAATAACCATGTTATGATCCAGGAATACATTTTATAATATGATGAGCATGACAACAGTTTTGATGCTGACTTCTTTATTATACTAATTTATTTGCATATATAAAAAATCTGTACACAAATTTCAAAGATGACATTTCCGATCACTATTTTAGAACATTTTTATAGAATATGATCAACATGTTTGAAAATTTTTTGCAACATTTGCATATATAAAAATATGCATTTCAATTTTCTATATACTGTGGGTCACATTAGATAAAGTGTGCTGGGTTTTTTTGATGTGGCTGATAATGTATTTAATAAAGAAGGTAGAACAGGGTTATAATGATATCACTGCCTTTATACATTTGTAGATTAATACTGGATGTCTTGTATTAATACATTATTGGACCCAAGTAACACATGTGATTTTAGTATCCAGGTGCATCGAGATACTAAAGAATCAGTAAGACATCTTTACTTTTAATGTCTCGTAAGTAAACTCATTAAGAAAGCAGCAGGAAGATGTGACAGCAGCTCCAGACACAGTGAATGACACCGTGAGATCTCTTAGGAAGTCTGTATCCAGGTGTTAAATAGTCGACCCATATGAAAGGTAGTGGTCCGTATGAGTCCAGCTGAAGGTTCAGTAACCACGGACAGAGGCAAACATGTTGTCAATGCAAGGTCAAACTTCTTTAAACCAGTTCTTCCAAAAGGACTTACTCTCCTTTCACACTCTTTCCATCTCTCCGTCTGTTTACCCCCCCCCCCTCTCTCTCTCAATCTCACTTGTTATCAAGCATCTACCAAATAAATAACATAAATGTTACAAAGCTGCACTCACATAGAGGGAGTAGAGGTGCAGAAGCTGAGTGTGTACACAGAGATGTAAGAGGCCGGTTTGTATTCAACCTGTAATTCAGGACTGAAAGAAGAAATGAATGAAGAAGAAATTGCTTTAGACAATTACACACACACGGTACATGCTTATTTTGTTATGATAGAAAACATACACATGCATATACTTAACATGAATCTTCTGCCTCTGTCTGCCTGTTATTCAACGTGTTCAGATGTAATGTGCTGTTTGTCTGTTTGTGTGTGTTTTTTATTATTTATGTCAATATTTGACCAAAACTAGCTGAAAGCACAATTACTGTTGCCTCTATGAGCCAAGTGTTATTTAGTAATTGATGTTATTTAGTGTGGAGGCAGTGTGTCTTCAAAGAATACATTCATACACAGGAGTCCTTAATAAAAGCTGTGAACCCTGAGATGCAAAGTAATAACAATAATATAAAGTACATTCAGCGATAGGTCTTATCGTGTGTTATACAACTGGGACATCCAGGAACAGCTTTCAGCACTTTGGACAGCTCCTTGTTTCTTTAACTCTGTCTGGACCTCCCGTGACTATGAAGAATGAAGAATGAAGAAAGAGGTCCGTATTCCAGTCATAAACAACTCATTCATTGAAATTCAGCGAAGACAAGATATCATTAATACCTATAAAGCTTTAGTGTATGTTACAATATGCTTTGATTTTACATACAGTATAAATGAGGGTTACAGTGCTTATCATGTTGAAAAAATAGGTCTAATTCTATTCTAGAGGAGCATGTTTCCTCTATAATAATAATAATAATAATAACTTTATTTGTGTAACACCTTTTACAAAGTGCTATATAGGACAAAGTTTATGATAAAAATGATAAAGCACATCTTTTTAAAAATAAAACAAAACAATAAAAAATAAACAGTACTAATAGTAACCATGACAGATTTCAACATTTAGATATTTCTTTGACATTTAGTCATTTCAGTTTACAGCATCATACATGAGCATGTCACACTAACCACACACTATAACTGCATGTCAACTCATATAAACACAAAGCAAACACTATCCTATATCAGATTTATTTATTCTTTTTTTTATGTTAGTCCTGTTTTAATGTCATCTTTTAAACCACCATTCATATGTTTGAATGTGATATTGTCACTTCATGTTGTATCTTTAACACAGTGACAGTATTTCCAAAGAGAAACAGAAGCACCGTAACAACATGTCACCTGAAAATCATAACATTTATTTTATGTTAAAATTGAACTTACGTAGTAGGGCACAGTAGCTCAACACATTTTCCATCAGGCAAACATCAGTACACATATATGGATTTGTATGTATAATCACAAAACTGTATATTTTCTCTAATTATACAGTGTATTTGTATATCAATCTATTTGCTTTTATCTATATAATAATAAACTAGAGGTGGCAAAACTCAGTATGTATACTATTTTTCATGAAGAATAAGTGTGTTATATGTGTCTACATGAGTTCAAAGCCTCTGTAACTACATTTTGATTCAATTATGTCTTAAATACCTGTGAGAAGATTTCTGTTGTGTTGTAATCTAATAGAGTGTGTGTGCTCACACACCAGCAACATGATTGTATTGTGGCATATGTTTCCCTCTAAAACTGTGAAATGAAACTATATGTCATTCCACTGACANTCACACACCAGCAACATGATTGTATTGTGGCATATGTTTCCCACTAAAACTGTGAAATGAAACTATATGTCATTCCACTGACGACCCAGCACAACTTCTTGATGAGACTTTAAGGTTCTCTAGACACCACACTGGGAACGTCATACTAATAATCAATTCTAATAACGTTCATTTATTCTGCTCCTCGGGCAAATAAATAAATAAACCATCTGCACACACAATTACTAGGTGCTTGAAACAAGGCAATTCACACAGTGCTTCACTTGATCCGTGCTTAGACCCAATACAGTGACTGTTTATTGAAGGACATGTTAATGTAACTGTTTGAAATTACACACTGCGTAATATTTAATTTACTGTATTATTTGTTTGTTGTGCTTACATAACCAACATGGAGAGACAGAATAGTGGGCATGTGAAAAATATTCACTGTCGCCACATATGTCACATGTATGGTATGAATGTGTATATCAGGGGCGTAAAACACCAGCCCACTGGATAACTCTGCAAAGTAGATTACAGAAAAATAATTCACTTTTTTTTGCACTTATTTTAGTTTTAGCTGTTAGCATGACACAACAAAATAAATGGACTTGTAAATTATATATTATAGATATAATGTAGATACTTTCTTGAGGTTAGGTGGCCCAAAATGCACAAAAATGAAAATGTTAAAAAAAAAAAGTTATATTATGTTAAAAAATGTTTTGTTAAATTCATAGTTAATAGTTTTATAAGCAGTTATCATGAGGATCTTTTTTATGGTTTCTTTAGTTTCAATAAAACACATTTACAATTACAATTACATGTTATCTTTTCATTAAGTAAACCAGAACATGATGTCGTGCAAAATAATTCTGAAAAAACAGATATAATATTGTTGAAACTGCTCATTCATCACAGTAAATACAGAGTTTATTATATATTACCTGTAGGTTATTATGTGATGGTTGTACTGGTTCGGCCCACTTGAAATCAAATTGAGCTAACACTAAAATGAGTTTGTGTGTGTATGTAGTGT